>ML685755.1:52841275-52932799 GCA_007922175.1 Pelusios castaneus
ACACACACACACACACACACACACACACACACACACACAGAGTAATAGTCACTAATACATTGTAGCTGACAAGTTTTATAACACAGGACGATGAGCAAGCTGGCATCCTCTCTTAAAAGAATTCAATGGATATACCGAGCACTTATGAAAAGACATGGTTTATTAATATAATTTTGCTAACTGCACAAAAACCTGATCCCCTCGCTGAATACATTAAACTTAGGCATAATTTTTATTAGATGCTATTGACAGAAATGTTAGTTCTTAGCAGGCATTTTCTGAACATTACCAAAGCAGACTCAGAGAGATGGTGGAGATCGTTGGCATTTTTAGAAACAAGAAGGGGTAGCTTCCAAATCCTTCCACTACAAAAAAAAAAAGACAATTCCACCATGCACTCACAATCACTCATCTCTTATTGTGTGCTTATGCCACACTTGCTCCTCTTTAAATGTGATATTGTATGCTGCATACAAAAGTTGGAAACAGTGCTGTCTGGTTTCAGCAGCCTGCACTTTTTGTCTTATAAAGGAGGAAGAACAGGGAAGAAATCTGGCCTTTATCTTTTCTCAAGAATAAATGGGAGTTGATATGCATCTTCCCATATTAATACTTAACAAAATACATAAATGGACCTTGATATCTCTCTTCCTCTCATGTAAATACAAACACATACCCACACACTCAGGTTGGGCTGATAATCCTCAAAAATATGTGAACTGTATGTCACTGACATTTACCCTACCAACTTCTACTATATCACAAAAAGTTGACATTTTGCAACACTGACTGCACTAAATGCCCAGCATGCCATGCAGCTGGTAGTGGAGCTTTCTTAAAACTATTATGTTGGGGGATTTTTTCCCCCGAAACTTTAATATTAACTCATGAAATAGAGGGGAAAATTGACAGCTTTATTTCTCAGCTTGAAAGAAGACGACAGGATGAAAGACTTCAAGACTGGAGGAAGCTGGGCTTGTCAGAACTCTTTCTATTTAAGGCAGACTATGAAAGGTCTTGTTCTTCACCTCTCTCCTGTGAACTAGGTTAGAGGTCAGAGAAAGGTCAAACTGCTGCCATGACCGATACCAAGACCCTGTCATGTTTCAAAGAAGCCAACAGGTGGCATGGCATGACTACACAGGGAAGTTTGCGTTGCTGAATAACATAAGAAATATTTTTCATGCTGAACTTCTAACTGTAGATCCCACTTCAGGGGATTTGTGTTGGTAAATGTGTAGCATAAATTAGAGTCATTTTAATTATGAAGAAATATCAGCTGCATGGCATTATCACAAGTTGCCTGATCTTTCCAGGCTTAATGAGATGACCTACTTACCCCACATAAAAATAGTGACTTGTTTTAAAATCTGTTTTTAGGCATTTGACCACGGTAGTGAACAAACAGCAAATGAATACTGTACTAAGGAGGAATAAGAACAGTATTGCCTAGTTTATAAGACTTCATGATATTCAGGTTCTAAGCAAACTGTATCTGTGATATTTTGCTTAGGGTTCCTAAAAATTAGGATATTTTAACATGATTCTTGCCAAAAGGAGTTTTTTAATTCTTTTAATTAAAAATAGCAACTAAGTTCTATTTGAGTAATATGCAGTCTGATGGCTCTTAGCTAATATACTTTTTTAGTCTATAATTAGAAAAGCATCGCATTACTAGGAATTAAATTTAGACCGTAGAGAAAAGGTCTACCAATCTGATTGTATTATTATTATTATTATTATTATTATTATTATAATTATTGAGCAGAACCCAAGGGACAAGAGAAGGGCACATATCGCTAGGATAAAGGCTTCACTTTATTCTTGCATAACAACCTGAAAGTTTCAATATAAAAAGCTATAATCAGATCAAAAGTCAAGGTTTCTTTGTCCAGTAGTTGTAACTATAGTCACTTCTATAATGATGTAAAGAAAGAGTTACAACCTTCACATGCACTTAAGAGAAATAAAGTAAAAAGACGAAAACTAAAGAAGCGATACTTTTGTACCATCCATGGGAGAAAGGAATCAACTGTATTTTGATAGATGGCTACCAAAGCTTCTAAAAAATGTTGGCACCTAATTAAACTAAAAATAAAATCAGATGTGTATGTTTATTTTCCTAAATTCCCTACTCATAGGGATAAAACCAAATTTTGGACACTGCTGCAACTTGGACAGTACTGTAAAGCTCTTTCCAGTAGCAGCAAGATATATTGCACATCTAACATATGCAGCCCAAATTATAGGGACCAATGGTTAAGGAAAACATAAATAGTCTTGTTATTCTTGGAAATCAACCATTTTTCTTCAAGTGCTGGGGGAAGTAAAGGGTGGACTGTAATTCAGCTCAACCAGTTCTTTTGAATCACGCTTTGAGAAATATGAAGAATTTAAATAATTCTGGCATCCAAATTAAATATCTATATTGATTTTTTTCTTTTTAAACTTGAATACCTGAATAATTAACCTATTATCCAATATCTATTTCAATGTTTGAAGAAAATATTGCAACATTTTAGTCATTCTTCAGTTTAATGAATAGCACAAGTATCTCACTTATAATCAAGAGTGTGACTTTGAACTTGGCAAATATCCTGTCTGGAGGGTTTGATCAGGTAATTTCATGTTTGATGTTATTAATAAAAATAAGCTGATTTATTATGGTACTTGGAAAACGGGAAGAAGAGTGATCTTCCGATTTGGAGTTGGCCTCACCACTCTGATATCCTACTGCCTTTTGCTCCCTTTATTTAAATAAATGTAGGGCTTAACAAAACTTGTGACATCTGAAAACGCATTTTCCTCATTTTCCTGTGTAGGAGACAATCACTTAGCTACCATATCTGAATTTGCTTTAATTTTCTGTTTCCTTAATACAAAATTGCAACACTGAGGATTGGTTATAACTGGATCAAAAATGTAAATGAACAGGAGAAAACTCTTATTCATTTAGGCTTAATTGAGTGTAATTGATATGTCTGGTGTGCTGCCAAATCTAACTATTGTGAATAGTACCTAATGTATGGACATTACTTTTGGACTACTGAATGCCAGAAAATAATGAGCTGGCATTCAGCTGTGGTGAATCAGACCCTGAATTCTCATCTAAGAGCAGTTTTGAATTATTACTGGAGATAAGGTGTAAATGTGCAAGGGAATTTTGTCCATGTTTCTTCCATGAATCATAAATGAGGGAAAAATTATAGTCTAACTTGCACTTAAAAGGAATAAAGTCTTTTCACGTCATACATGATTTATCAAAATGATCTCATTTTAAGGGTACTGTGGTGTATCTTGATTAATAACATTAGTAAGCATGATGAATGGCCTCTTTAATGGTAACACAGAATTTATTGGCATAGTCCCTACTTCCACCAAAAAGGGTGGGAAGTAAAATATGCAGTGGATAGTTACTCGCAGACACAGTTTAAGTAAACTCTCTCCAAGATATTTTGCACTGAGGGGCCCTTTGATATTTATTCACTTGAATTTATGTGTTGGCAGTGGACAAACAATTTATTGTCAACCCTGTTTTAAAGACGAACTTTACCTTCGGTGGCAGCTCAAACCGCTAAGAAAGTCAACTGGTACACTGCAAAATAAGTTGAACTGTGAAAGGATATAGTGTATTAAGGTTTTTCACGCCACCTCTGGAAAAGGGCACATTACCTTTCACTGGTCTTGTCCCCTTATGACCTATTTCAATATCCTCTACAGATTTTGCTTTAATATCCTAAATGCTTCCCCCTCCTATCACACTCTTGCCCTTTTTTTTTTTTTTTTTTTTTTTTAAAAAGCTGCTCCAGTCTGCCCTAACTAATTTCCTTTTGGGCTGATAGATCAGAGGCCTTCCTACCACTGTTCCTTTTAGACCTGAGAAGCCCTCCTCGTAATCCCGCTGCTTGTCCACAATTAATCTTTCCAGTTGCCACATTATTAACACTACCACCCACAGACAGAGGATGCATGAGCCCAGCTGGATACTTGCTCCCCACTGGAGCATCAAAGATGTCAATCACATGCTAGTCAGAAAGTTGCCTGCTGTCAACATCAGAGGTTTTCATCCTATCCTACCCACTGATCAAACATTTTTCCTCAGAAGATTAATTCAAAGTCCCCACCCATTTCCTCCCATATCCTCTTTCCCTTTTAGATTTATTCAATGATCCATCTTCTGTACGAAAAAGGAAGCAGTGAATAATAGAAATCTTTTCAAAACAAAAGTTAGGCAAAAGTAAATTTAAATCCCAGCTGTTATCAACCTTTTTTTTCCCCCAGTTTAAACACCTTAAAGCTGCCTGGATTAGGCCTAGCTTGAAATGACTCTCTTTGATCAAAGGCCCCAAGACTTTACACAAATATAATCACAAGGCAATGACTGCTTCAAAGCAGCCGGAATTGATTTGTTCTACTGTAACATACAGTACATGTATAACAACAGTGCATTTGTTTCCTTGACTTTCAAGACCTCTTTTTCAGCTTCTAACATATTATCACGAAGTATTTTAGGAATTATATTTAGCACTGATTTTTTTTAAAAAATATGGTAAATGGCCAGAAGAAAACAACTATGATAGGTTGTGGTTAAAGCATATTTTGTTTTTAAGGGATTTTTTTAAAAAAATCGGAGTTATCTATAATTGAGAGCACAAGAAGCTTGGGGAAATTCTGCTATTCAGCTCTAGTTAGGTGATTGCGGGTAAGGGGTGAAAGAATGAAAAGCTCTCAGCATCGGAACCTCCACCTGACAGTAGCTCAGATTCTAATATTTTCACTCATGCTAAGTGGAGTCTCACGCCTCCAGTAACGTAGTACCAGTCAGCATAAAAAAATATTAGAATCTGGTGCTAAAAGAAGCCCCATAGCAGCATGTTCCAGCAGCAGTGCTGTCTATTATTGAGAAAGGTACAAAAATGAAAAATTAAATAAAACACAATGGCATTGTAGAAAGCAGACCCATTTATATAACCCGCCATGGAGTGTATCCATTGCAAATCATGATATTGGATTTTTAAACAAGAATAATTGATTTGAAATAGCTCCACAGGACAAAAAATGTATTTTTAAAGCATACCTGTCCCCACAGGAGATGGATCTGAGATTAGCATAATTATGAAATTGACAGACTAATTCAAGTGATCAGAGTAGCACTTGCCAATAGTTGGCAAAATAAACTCAAATTGTGTTCAATGCTTTTCAACTAAATGACAGAGAAAATAGAACCAAACAAATTATAAATTCTCCTGGATTCTTACTTCTCCCAGATGATATTAAATACACCAGGAAAATCTCTCATTTAGTGGCCCAACAATGTACAAAGAAAGAGATGAAGAGCATCCTGATCTTGGGTTCCTCTCCCAAATTTGGGAAATATTTAAGTGTATGGCCACACTACAATGTTTTGTGTTGTCCTACACTTTATATGAATGTACCTGTATACGTTCCTGAAAGGAAGTTGAGAATGCAGCCAAGGTGCTCCTTTAATTTTATTTATGTCATGCATACATGCACACACACAAGAAAAATTCTAAAGGTGTGTGGTAATGTATCAGAATTTTTTAAAAAACAAAAACTTAAACTGTTCAATAAATAGTCTTCATAAATAACTGTGAAAGTCTTTCTGGAAACCGCAAGAGCCTTTTACAACCATTCCTTAAGGTGTCTTGTAAAGAGAATCACAAAAGCAACTTCCCTCTCAGGAACATTAAGATTATGCTCCCAATTTACTCTTACTTTAATTCAACTGTTTATTACGTTTCACTCACCTTGCCACAATCGCTCAGTCTTCTGGGAAAAACTCAATAATTCAGAAAAAAGTTGACAAAAGAAGTTGGGTAAATTTCAAATGTGCATGTAAGTAAATTAAGAATGTGTAAGATTTCCCAGTATCTCTATACTCCATTCATTTTCCATAATATTTGGCCTTTGTATCCTTCACCCGTTATATCACATCTACAAATAGCAGGACAGACTCTTCCCTCGGATCTTTATGTCCAAATTGCAAAGAAGTAAATAAGACTTATGAATATTCTGAGAGAACTTGGGATAGAATATATTGTCACTTCTATACTTTGCTTATGTCAGTACACACATCCCTAATCCACCAGAAAAGTGGTTTTGCACTAATTTCACAGGAAAAAAGCCAATACCAAATACGTTGCATCGCATGTGGTGTTGCACCATATAGCCATTTACAAAGTGAACTGAACTGAACTTCGGGGTTTAGATCAGCAACAAAACAATGAAAGAGCAATTTCATTTTCTGCATACAAGTCCACTACTTGTAAATAATGCTCATCCTTCAGGAATCTGTAAGATAGGATACTTCTGAATCTATATTATATAACGGTGCCTGGTACCACACAGGCTACACATACATATTTATACATCCACTTGTATTGTATATATACAAATAAACATTTGCACATATAAACCGGAATCCTCTATGTGTTTTAACAAAACCTTTATTACAGGTGAACGTTCACAACTACAGTATTGTAGTGGGCACCAGGAAGTGAACTGAAGCAAGCAGAGACCATCAGTCTAGCTATAGATGAATTTCACTCTTTTTGAGTTCAAAGTATAAGTGAATTCCTCTGGACACCATAAATATATCACATGTTGGTCTTTTGAAATGTAGGAGGTCCATAAACTCTCAAATTCCCTTGACTTCCAGGGGTCATCAAATGTCATCTTAGAAAGAGCAAGGAAAATTGCTTTCATGAACAGGAACCAATGTGGTTATTCCACAGAAAAGGGTATATAATACACTAGCACCTTTTCAGAACATATTCACACAGAGGCAATCTGGGATGTGGGGTTACTTAGTAAGTATTTTATACAACAGACCTAAACTAGCAATATGCAATGTCAAAGAGTTAGCTTTGCTTTTCACTTCCTTATATACCCTGCTTTCTCACTTTGTAAATTAAGGATTTTTTCCTTCTGACATATGAATGATAAAAGAGGTTAATGTATAGGAAAATTAAAGCTTGATCTTAAAGGTTAAACTTAGTTTAGTAACTATTAGTCAGCTGCTGCTCTCCTGGTTTAAGAGACATGCAAATTAAGAGATTGGGAAGGTTAGGAAATGCTTTTAAGTAATCTTTGTACTGGGTGAGAAGAAAACTTTTTAGCTACATTTCTTGTCACACAAGTGAGTCAGCAGAAGGGGGTGCTACAGTGTAACCTATTTAAGATGCAAATAGAGTAACTTTTGTAACAGCAGATTAAAGCAAGCATTTTATTCACTTGGCATGCCCACAGTGTGCTGAATGTTGGAATCAGGTTTGTCACTGCACACCACAGGTTATTAATAGAGCTCAGAAGAGTGTTGCTAAATGTGCAAGTGAAAAAAGCAAATAAACACAAATGGATTTATCTGTGGTATTTGTTCTCTGGGAGAGTTCAGCGAGGCCTGCCTTGCACAGAAGATTTGTTAATTCAAGACCACTGAAGCTCAGTGATATTCATTTTTTTTAAAGCATTTGATTGACAGCCACCTATGGCAGTCCAAAGTTCTTCTAGGGCAAGTCATCTATAAAGCAAGCCAAACAAATATAAAATCAGGACAAGTCAGAGAGAATCTATGGAATATGACAACTGCTTTCTGATGGGTCTTCTCGGATTCTGTTGCTTTGGTGAACTACCAGCATGCGAGAAAAGACAAAATCTACAGCATCTGCAGGACCAAATCAACACATTTATTTTCCTACAGTGTCAGGTGTTAGACCAGCAAGTGGGTTTCCTCTCCCTCTACTCAAGCCAGTTCCTGTTTTCTTCATCTCGATCTCTCAGAGACTCATCAAAAACGCGATTTAATTACATCTCAAAAAAAGAGGGAAAAAAAAAGGAGTGTAAACATGACTCCTTTTTATCTCCTGATACATCTGGACAAGTAGACAATGTGCTAAGACAAAATAAATCTGCCCTGACAGTCACATCAAAGGGTTCAGCTAGGGGCTTGCAGCTACTTAAGGCACAGGAATGTTGTTGCTAAGCATCGCTCTACAACCTATCAGTCCCTTAAAGAGGAGCTTTTTTTCTTTCAGAGGGAGACGAGGAAAGCTCAAGAGTGGGAACCAGACTGCAAAGGGAGATTGGGGATTTTGGAGGATTTTGAAGCTTAAAAGTGAATTGTGTGAAGAAAGGGGGTTTTGTTTTGCCTCTTGACACAGTCTACTTTTTCGGGTGGGGTGGGAGAAGGAGGTGGTGAAATATATGGATGAAACATCTTTTTAATTTTCCCCTTTGGATAAGAACAGGATATCATAGACTTTGCCATTTTCAAATTCCTGTTCTTACAGCAATACGTTCAAAAGAGAGAGACTGCAGCCAAAAGCAATAGGACTGAGATTCAAAGCTGATTATTAATAAAAGCATATTGCAAAATGTGTGCCTACCTCCCATTTCAACCTTACACCAGACAAATATACACTTGATTTTATATATAGGCAGGCAGCTGGAATGTCAATGTCAAATTATTTCACTACCCAGTAAAACGAAACTTCTGATACACACACATGATTTGATGCTCATTTATTAGTAAAACCTATTGCCTAGCCTTCTTTAAATCTTATTGTCTCTAGCAATGAGATCTAAATAGCTGATTTTCACATGTTGAGGACCCACAACTCTGAACGAAGTCAATGGGAGCCAAGAATGTGTTGGCAAATCGGGATTTTTTTTTTTTTTTTGGTTGTTCCTATTGTAACTGCAGCATTGCCAAAATGGGAAATTACAATTGTACCAGCAGGTTTAATAATGCTCTCCCATTTATGGTGATGGATAAAGAAACATATATTCATGTGCAGCTAGGATGCCTAGCATGGAAATGATTACCCTTGAGAAATATTTTCATCTTTTGTTGTTGTGTTTTGAACACTGAAAGGAGTCCCCCACAAAAAGTTTATTAACACACTATTAAAGCCAATAGATCCTTCCCTGTACCACTGAGAGGTAAAAATACTATGACCCTATTCCTATGCCTTTAAAAACATTTTAAATATAAAAAAGATCATCTTCTCCCTTTTAATGAATTAAATAAAGAAAATTCTGAAGCGGTTTCATGCCATGTGGAGGGTAGCTATCAACATGAACAATTATAGAGCCTGTGATATTGCACAAATAAGTAATAATTAACATGATCTTCTGCGCGAAGACAATGACTGAGGGCAACAGTAACCGTTTTTACTCTCCCATATAGCTTTTATTTTCTAACACATCCATTTGTCTTATTTGAGTATTCCATAGTATTTTTTTGCCAGCAGAGCCTGACTATGAAAAGGAGTGCGCTGTGTGGTGAACTGTGGCCCAGGCTGCTTTATTGTTTGGTAATCATGGAAATGGGCCATTTTGCAGTGTGTTAATAAATAAACTTTTTGCAATTTCTCCTAAAACATGATAAAGCTCATACTTTGTCCTACCCTCTAGCTTCAATACAAGGGCAATGAGCTGTATTATTAAAGATATAGGTCAAGCAAACCTGGCAATTTCAATCCTGTGCGATGCTTTAGAAACTGTTGTCATATTACGGAGATCATTCTGTTGCTCCTAATTATTCCTCTTGGTTGCTTCACATTTCAAGTGATTTCTCTCACACTTATGTCAAAATTTATAAGCTGCTCTGTGTAACAACACTACATTATTTCCTCACTTGTTATGGTAATATAGAACAGAGACTGAGAGAATGCTTTAATCTAGCTGACAAGGATAATGTAGTCTAGAAATGTAATAAACTTTGTATTTTACCAAGATTTTTTTTTGCCAACTCTGAAACATTTCATACAGACAGACATCTTTAAAAAAAAACCCCAAACTTAATTGTTATAATAACTTGAATACCCTTTTATCTCCATTCCTTTTTAAAAGGGAAAATGTTAAAGGTTCATGCCCATAGCTTCTTCAAAGCATCTGACAAAGTGGGATTTTCTCTCACGAAAGCTCACGTGATAAATGAATTTGTTAGCCTTTAAAAGTGCCACAGGACTCCTTGGGTGCATCTACACTTGTAAATTAAGTCGACTTAAGCTTGCTTAAGTCGACTTAATTTACTCTGCGTCTACACTACACTTTCCTTAAGTCGACTTAAGCAAGCTGCTTAAGTTGACTTAAGGAAAATAAAGTCGACTTAATGAAAATTAAGTCGACTTTATTAAACCTACTTTTAATTCGACTTTAGGCTTAAGGTGACTTCCTAAAATTGACTGGTTTTGGTTTTACTTAATAATCGTCCTCTATATATTAAACCTTAGCAGAAGATTTCAAATCTGAAAGTCCCTAACGATGTGGGGGCTTAGGAGCCAATACGCCAGTTTAGGCCCATCACTATTTTAATATTTTATTTCTTTGGGAGTTTTTTGTTTTAATCAGTTGGATCCCAGAACATACAATGCTTTCACCCTTCATATGCACCAAGTACCACTCAAAATATATGAAGCTGTTTATATATGGATCACTGAAAAATATTCAGGCTATAAAAAAAAAATCAGGACTGTTTCACATCATCTACCTACTATTGCTGTTTGTAAAGGTCCCCTGGCACTTTTCAGAACAATACAGGGCATTAACCACACTGCCCTGTCCAAATTTTAACTCAGTTAATTACATTTTGCCCCCTACATTTCACCTGGCATTTTCAATTGGCTATGGTATTATTTCATTTCCTGTGCTAAACTATTGAGTTATATTTCTGTGTAGTTGTTGCATTCTATGTTAGAAGAATTTCAGCAACTGGTGAAGATATCCTGTGTTTTACAAACATCTTCAAAGCATGATATGAAAATTCAGCAGCCAGTGTTTGCAAAGAACTCTGACAGGAAAGGTACAATGGAAAAATAAATTGTTATATAATTTGTGCATACCATAGCATGTCTCACATATTAGTGTTCAATATAGTTAGTAAATAAATGCTAACGTGACTAAAATCAATAAAACCAATGTGTCATCCCCCCAATTAAACTCAGCCTAGTTCAGTGGTTTTCAAACTATGGGTCGGGACCCAGTACTGGGTCACAGACCCTCAGGTACTAGGTGGCGGCACCTCCTGCTGCCGCTGCCAACAGACTGGAATGCATTGCTGAAAGACGCAATTGTTGGGTTATGGGCCATGATTTTTTTCAGATGGGTCCCGAGAAACAGAGTTTCAACACCACTGGCCTAGTTTACCCTTCAGTGATTTGGGTACTAAGCAGTGCTACCTAGGTCTTTTGCAAGAACTATGCAGGCGAGAGTGCATTAAGGACAATAATGATAGCCCTAGTTCTAAATTAAATACTTTTTTTTAATTGTGTTTCAGCTATCATTTCACCAACATGCATATTGCTTGCATTAGCAAGGGAGAGATGGATTATATGGTCCAGTAACATCTTTTCCCATTTCTAATTTACCCAATTCTCCTTTTTTTTTTCTTTTGTAAACAGTATCAAGTATCAACCTCATGCAAATAAGCAGACATATGCAGAAAAAAAAGCATCCACCTAAAGAAGGCAGACCGTATATCTACTCAGACAGATATTTTATGTGAACGGGACTCATTCTCACTTGAAAATAGAAGAGACTTCAAAGTAACACACCAGATGTTTTGAAAGAGTATGAAAGATATCATGGAGCACTAAACTTGATAGAGATTTTTTTTTCCATACAGGCAAGGGGTTCAAAAGAATGGGACATATTTAGGAGCAAAATTGGAACTTTGAGTAAGCAGGGAACTCAGCGAGACCTACTACAGAGAAATAATTATATAAAATAAGTTACACAAAAGGAGGAATGACATTTGAAGCATAGCATAAATGAGCTATTCCTACATTTTTGTTTGTAGGAAGGAGGTAAAAGTGCACAATGAAAAACCAAGGACGTGAAATTAAGATAATTCTGAAATTATTCTGCCATGTTGAGACACATGGTTTTTTCCTTTTCCTAAAAATGTGTTGTCTCCTTCTCGCCAATAGTTTAATCAGCCATCATTTGTGACACTGAAGTACAACTGGCCAATGAAATATAAGGGTCAGATATTGGTTGGTTAATGTGGATTTACATCAGTCTATTATGACATTTGCCCTGACGAGTGTTATTCAGTGTCATTGTTTGAGTATTTGTGTGTTTCAATGGGATCTGATTCTCACCTGCCTATAGCAGGAGTAATTCCACTAAAGACAACGGTTTGATGGAAATCAGCCCAGAATCAGGACAATGACCCCAGGTAACTTGGTGGCTGGCACTATATAGGGCCTTGATTCTTCATTTGGGAAGTGGCTGATGATGAAGGATTCACCCATGCAGTTGTCATGGAAGATTCTGGGCCTAAACGTCCCCATCTGAAAAACGTCTGTTCAGTGTTGTATTGTCACCCTGACCAGCATGTTACTTCCCAGCAACTCACCTTCATTTTGGAAAAGTCTCAAGGTCATTCACAAAACTCGGTCTCCTACATGGCAACAGAATGAGCTGTTGCCATGCAGTCTATGGACCAATAGCGCTCACCCCCAAAAAAACAAACGAAAAAACAGTTTCAGCTTAAACAGTTCCAGCTTTTTAAATGATCTCAGAACGATTTAGACAAATTAAACTTCATAGTTCCTATTTAAATGTCTTTGGCTATGTCTACACTTGCTAAAATTAGTTTGAATTAGTTAATTCGAACTAACTAATTCGAATTAATTTTAGTTAGTTTGAATTAACTTAATTCGAACTAGAAAAAGTTAGTTCGAACTAAGCAAGTGCCATTCATGGCGCTTGCTTAGTTCGAATTAGCGATCCCCATTCATTTCAATGGCCGGTTAGTGTGAACTAAAAAATTAATTCCAATTAACATGGCCAAATTGGCTAATTCAAACTAGTTAGTTTGAATTAAAGCCTTACTTCTAAAGACCTATTCGAACTTATTAGTTCGAATTAAGGAAGCCCTTAATTCGAACTAACTAAAGGCTAGTGTAGCCATGGCTTTAGTTAGTTCGAATTAAACCTCCTTAATTCGAACTAACTTGCCAGTGTAGACATAGCCTTTCACTTTTTTTTAAGAAGCTTGTTATTTTAAAGCTATTAATGCAGAAGTATGTTGTGGGGGGAGGGAGGGGATCTAATGTTCAGATCAGTTTTCAAGAATACTATGTTAATTAATATAAAAATCCAAATTGTGATAGAAACAGTGAAAATATATGTTTCTTTAATGGAATTATAAAATAACCTGAACAAATATTGTTTTCATATCTCTGCCTCCTTTCTGCAATCATGCTTCTTCAATAACACACGTGCAGCACATGTAAGTATCATGTCAGATATACTAGGAAGATGAGGTTAAGGTTTATCCCCAGCCAAATTTATTCTGAAACTTTTGGCAGATGGAAATAAAAAGAAAAAAGCCTCAAAAACATGTAATATCCTGTTTTTAGTACTAGATGTGGGTCTCAAAACTTGCATTTTGGCATAACTTTTTTTTTTAGGATCAATTACTTAAATCTCAACAGGTGAAAAACAAAAAGTGTGACATCCTGACTTTTGATGTCAAAACTCATTTTCTGTAGATTACGTTTTTAGATGAAATTTTCTTATTAATAATTTTAATGTACAGGATGCGTAAATCTCAACTTGCTGCAGCTATCTCATCACTGACAAATTTCAGTTTCTGGACTACAAAAACTTAACTTTGAATTTGCCTTTCACCAGTCCTTTTTTCCTAAAAAAAAAGTGACTACGTCAGCAGGAGTGGTTGGGAGTGGGGGGAGGTGGATGTGAGGACCCTCCACCATCACCGCCCTCATGGGGCTTTTTCAAATCCCCCTCCCGCTGGTTCCCTGACCGCCTCCTGATCCTCTCACTCCCCTCACTGGCCCCTTCCCTGCTCCTCTCGGCCCTCCCCCCAGCCCCTTCCCCATTCCTCTCACTCCCCCAGCCCTTTCCCCACTCCTCTCGGCCCCTCCCCGACTCCCCGCTCTCCTCCCTGCTCCTCTCATCCCCCCTGGCACCTTCCCCACTACTCTTGCCTCCCCCAACCCCTTCTCTACTCCTCTCACCCTCCCCTTCCCACCCGCCAGTTCCCTGGGCCACTTCCCCACACCACCTCACCCCCGGCTCCCTCCCCCTTAGCTGGCCAGAGCTGCAGGGTGGCCAAGGCCAGAGTCACTCCCTGGCCAGGCTACCCCCAACCTGAGCCACACATCTGAGAATGCTCAGTGCAGGAGATTTGAAAAAGCTGCAACCTGGCCGCATCTCCCAGGCATCCGCGGGCCGGATTCCAGCCCCTGGAGGGCTGGATTCTGGCCCGCAGCCGCCGCTCCTGGCCCCACCGTCCAGCTGGGGGCCGGGGTCAGCAGGGGAAAGGAGACCCGCTACTTTTCCCTGCTGACCCCGGACCCCAGCTGAGCAGCGGGGCCAGCCAGGGAAAAATAGGTGCCGGTACACCATACTGGTGTGTACCGGCTCAAAAAAAGCCTTGCTTTTCACTTATTTTCTCAAATTGCAAGCATATTTGTTCTACAAACACAGCCTTTTTTGTTAAACATGTCATGTTAAATGCAATATGATTTTATTGGCCAAATACAATAGCAGCACCTTGCATTGAAAAACCAAAAGAAAACATCACTAACTGCCATCAAGAGTTGCTTCCTCTACAACTGAAGTTATAACTCTGCAATCGACCATTGGCCTGATCATGATCCCATTGAAGTCGATTGCAAAACTCTTATTGACTCCAGAGATGCCAGATCATGCCTGAGCCACTCCACATCGCTGGTTAGGAGAGGAAGCAAAAAACGTCCCCAATTCAAGTAGACATCGTGACGCTTGCAGACCAAGCACCAGCGTGTGCCAAGATCCAGGGACTCACTGAACAGTGACAAATGCAAAGTTGTAAATCAGTCTGGCTTACCTGTGGGATAGTATAGTTAAAATAAATAATTAGTGCTATAAGAATGTATTTTGTGTTTAGACTTTATGGAATGCTTGCAGGATGTTGCATATATTAATCCTACTTATAGTTTCTGTATCCCATGCTATAAGGTAACAAATGTTTCTTCTGTAACTGCAAAATGTTTGTTCTGAAGCGCCTGTAATAGCAAACGCCGCCCAAAAAACATTTGACCCAACCCAAAATGCTTGATCTACCTGCCCAACAGAAAGAACTACTGAACACAACTGTGTCATTGTGGAACCAAGACTTTGCCAATTGTTCCCCACACCCACAAAAAGGTTATGTGCAGGACTACTCATCCCATTAGCCCCTGGATGGACTCCAAAGAAGGGTGATAAAAATTCCTGACCAGAAGGAATTGGGGTTTTTTCATACTGTTTGGACAGTACAGGGCTAAGATTCCTAAACATACACAAGAGATCCCCAGATGGTCCTGTTCTCATTGCAGCATTATGAAGAAAGGAATCTGACTAACATCTGCCATGTGTGGTTCATTCTTTCTCCAGAGGGCAACCTGTGTGTACAGTGGAGTGTTTGTTTTCATAGGCTTGGGGATCCTGAAATGTACCCACTGCGGTGTGTCTATGCTAGTGAAGAAAAGCTTAGCTATGTATGCCTTGCACTTGAAGTGAAGGCCTAGAATCGCTGTATTGATTTCGTATTGAGACACAGGGAGAATTGGGTACATTTCCATTACTGCCTTTGTACATCATATACAGACATATAGAGAAGTTCCAAATGCATAGCCATGTTAGCCTAGGTCAGCAAAACAAACAAGGAGTCCTGTGGCACTTTTAAAGACTAAATTGATTAGTCTTTAAAAAAGTGCCACAGGATTCCTTGTTTGTTATACATATAGAGAAAGTGTGGTGACTCCTAGACTCTTTGGGACCAAACATGTCTCCTATATCACAGGGGAGTATGCCTCAGTGAAGTCACTCTCTCTCTTTACCACTAAAGCCAATGATGTCTCCTCTCATCCTCCCTCCCCTGCCCCCACCCCCTTACAAGAGAAGAGATTTTTGCAGATCCCTGCTTACTCCTACAAGGAGATGATCTCACAAGAAGTCCTGTACTTATAAGACTTTTCAATCCATTTTGCAGAATAGCAAGGTCTAGATAAATTTCTGGACACTGGGATCTTCATCCAAACAGAACCCATGCCACAAATCTGCCCATCACTAGTTAACATAGTTACTAAATACATTCCTCAATAATCAAAATTGTAAGATTTCATTTCAGCATAAGCAACTCTTTAGTCTGATAGCATTTAGCTAACCTCCTACGTTTTGTAATATCTTTTATACTTCATAAATTAATTCAGAATTTTAAAAACTTATTGCTGTGCCAAGTGAATCAACTAATAACACTACCCCGCCTGCTTAGAGAAGAGAGATGTTAGCATCATGTTTTACTCAGCAGGAAGAGCGTTGAGCACGTTTTTAATGATTTACCAGTTCTACTTGACTGAGCTTGCACCCTGTAAATGGATCATATGATCACTGATCACAAGTTAAACTGCTTTTGTTTCTCGCATGGCATGGAGTGAAGGCCCGTTGTACTGTACCAGAGGTTCGTGTGGAGCTCTGTGTAAGACAAGGTGAGGTTACAAACAACAGGCAGTTAATGGCTCATACCAGCAAGCCCTCCACTGAATGCAGCACATGAGGTTGAATTTTAAAGAGATAGCTGACCTTGCAGCTGGGGGTTTAACTGTGTGTTTTTACCTCTTTATACCTGGATAAGTAAACACTTACTGAATGCTGAAAAGGCCTGAAAGCACTATGTTAGCCAGAGGCTAATCCCTATTCTCTGTGGATGAAAGAACTCAAAGGAAAAAAGCAAGTTTTCTGCCTCAGGTAACACAAAGGAGCTCCATTTATTTTAACCTTAATGTTGCCATATCTCCATTTCTAATGAGATCTTAGCAGTTAAAATAAAATACTGCCCTGTTCTCCTAAGAATTACAGAAACGTCAGAACAATAGCAACGCAGTACCATGATGCTGTGGGCAATGAAAACCGAAAGAGTTCAGAAAGGTCCTATTCACATACGGACCAAATCCTGACCCTACTGAAGTCTAAAGGGGAACTCACATTGACTTCACTGAGACCTGGATCTCGCCCTAAGCAAGCATCAGAAGAAACAGTGGTCACAAATGCATCCAATATTCATGGTGCAGAAAAACGACACAAGCTACAGAAGATTAAAGGAGTTTTAACTGACTAACTTTCAGTTCATATGGACAGGTGTTCGATTGCTGGAGCCATAATCTATTTCTTGCTGATCCATTGCCTTATATTTTCATTCAGTTTAATATTTTGACCTACACTGCTTAAAAGTACCAATAAAAACATCTTAACAGAGGCCTTTTCAACAAAAAGTGTAATGTACTGCACTGTGTGTGCAAGAGTGAGAATGATTTTTGAAAACTTTTATTTGATTTTTAATAGGTCAAAAACAGGTTGGAGGCTAAAGACTTGTTTTACTATTTGATCCCAAATGAATTCTTGAGCATCAGCTTACTTAAATTTTTAGTGTACATAATTATTTCTCCACAAATATTACCACCTCTATTTTATATTTTGCTTAAAAAAGTAAAAGGAAGACACTTCAAAAGTTTACTTTTCTCTCTTATAAGCTTAAGAACTTCACTCACAAAACATAATGGTTGATAAATATTTCACTTCTAAATACATAGTTAATACAATGTTCTACTTAAGCTAAATGTTTCCACAGAAACGTACTCCTGACTCCCCCTTTCTCTAAAATTAAATACATGCCCAAGATTCACCCTTTTGTTCCTCCCGTACACACAAAGAGAGAAGACTTTAAATACTGACTTGTAAATTACAAACTCATATAATATCTATGACCTGAAAAGCCAGGGCCTTTATTCCATGTATGGGCCCTAGACCAAAATATCTTAAATTCCATCTTACCATGGGCTGAAGAATTCTCAGTACTCTACGTTCACCTTAGCAATGTAAATCAGGCACTATAACCTCCAAATAAAAGCCAGAGATCAACCTGTACCAAGTACACAATTCCCCCTTCTCACAATTTATTCCTCCTAAAACCATACACAAACCAGCTATGCTGGCCATATACCCAATATAGCCTGGAACACAGCTTAAATGAAACACCAGACATTGTAATTCATTTGTACAGAAGGGAAAGATTTCAGTGAAGTGGTGTGATAATATTTCTTCCTTTCTCCCTCCCTTTGTCTGTCATGTGTATTTAGATCCTCAGGTCCTTGAATAGAGTCCGTCTCCTACTATGTATGTGGACATCTGTTGTTTGCAAATGTGTTGTAGCCTTGTTGGTCTCAGGATGTTAGAAAGATAAGGTGGCTGATATATTTTTCACTGGACCAACTGTTATTGATTAAAGCAACACGCTTTTGATTTACACAGAAAGACCTGAAGAGCAGCTCTGTATAGCTTGAAAGCTTGTCTGTTTTGCCAACAGAAGTTGGTTCAATAAAAGATATTACCTCATCCACCTGGTCTCTCAACAAATACAGACAGCATTTTACACAAGCGGGCCCCTATTCTGGTTGGGGCTCTAGACATTACTATAAATAATAGTATTGTTATTACTACCAATAAAAAGTAGCGACCGCTGGCATACCTGTGGCAGAATGTAGGAGATGGTTACGGGTAAATGGCAATGGGTAGGGGTAAAAGAAAGGAAGAAATATCATTAAGCTCCCTCACTGAAATCTTTCCCTTTTGTGAAAATGGAACATATTTACATTAGCTTGGTAGTATTTATTTGGTAATTTTAGATTTTGAATTTTAATTATTAGTGAAATATAGCACTGACCTTAATCTTTGAGTAAGTTACCACAGCTAATCTCATACTTTAGACAGGAAGCATTCCCCACTGGTGAGTAACAAGCTGGAACTTAAGAATCTTAGATTCTTTTAGACTTGGGGTAACCCCTGTATACAGGTCAACATCTCACATCAATATAGCAGGCTCCCCTAAATAAAATAGGTTTTAGTTTCAGAGGAGCGAATGGGTCCACACAACACAAGAAAAAGTTAAACTCTTAGCCCATTTTTTGAAGACAGTCATTTAACTCTATTTTCAGGTGCTTCTGCTCTTCCAGTTAGCATCAGAAATGCTAAAATACCATCATAAAAATCTATTCATGTTTTGGTTCCAGACCAGTTTTACATTTGAACATTTTGGTGCATATCCCAAATAGACATGGGCCTGAACCGAGGCCCCATGTCCTTAGACTTTGGGGACTTTGTATCCACAACGCAACTTCACTGCTCCTCCTCCATCTTCAATTGACCAAATTAGGATCTGAACATCTCCAAACTTTGGGGTAATTTGCATCCAGAACAAAACTTTGTTGCATGGGCCATCTTTTATCCGAACTTTAGGTTTGCTAATAATTAGGTCTATAGCTCATGATTATATGTGGTTAATTAAGGACATGATTAAACAAAGTACATGTAAACAAAGTACATTAAACAAAGCATGTGCTTAAAGCTGAGTACATGCTTGTGTGTTTTGCTGAACTGAGCCATAAACCATTATCTTACCCAGTCTTCAACTGATCCTGCTTTGCTGAATTGGTGCTCAAGTCACTACATTACTTAGATTCCAGTTAACTGTAATTAACTGTAAACTGCTTGATTACACCTTGAATATGAAAGGCACTAAAAGAAAGTTACACGCTAAATATATGTCATAATGAATTTTTCCCATCAAGAATAAGGATCATATGTGAATAATATTAAAATAATTTTATTTTACAGTCATTTATTTCTTTTTAGATGTAGCTGTATAAATAACTTAATAACCAAGAATATTATTTGGTTGTTTTATGATGCCATTCAGAATTTTTTATAAACTTAAAACACAGATGCAAAAGAAATATTTCCCTGATATTCAGGCTATATCTGTCATTTTAAAGCAGCTAGAAAAATGTCATGATGGGGTTGGGGAGGGGGAAGCATTATTGGATCCAAGATAAATTTTTAATAGACTTTATTAAATTTACATTGATCCATATGCAAAATAATTTGTTTACAATTTGAACTGAGACTTATAAATGCAGCCTAACTCAATAAAGAAGAAGACTGGAAAACAACAGCTGTATGGTTATTAACGCATTAAGCCATTACAAATATTAAATATTACATGTGTAGTTTGATTTCTAAACAGAGTCAAATTAACCCTTTAAATTTGTTTGGGCACAGGGAGATTTGATTTTGAAAAATGGGAGCATGCTATGGTTGTAGGTTAAATTAGTTATGTACATAACATGTATGTAACAGAAAGGGGTTCTATAAGTATATCAGCAACAAGAAAAGGATGAGAGGTGGTGTAGGTCCCTTACTGAATGGGGCAGGCATCCTTGTGGAGGATGATGCGGAAAAGGCTGAAGTACTCAATGCTTTTTTTACTTCAGTCTTCACAGGGCGGGTCAGCTCCCAGGCTACTACACGGGGTAACGCGGACTGGAGAGAAGAGTGGCCGTCGGTGATGGAAAGTCAGGTTAGGGAACACTTAATGAAATTGGATGTGCACAAGTCCATGGGGCCGGATGAACTGCATCCGAGGGTGCTGAGGGAGTTGGGAGAAGTGATTGCAGAGCCGCTGGCCATTATCTTTGAGAACTTGTGGCGAACGGGGGTGGTCCCGGAGGATTGGAAAAAGGCAAATATAGTACCTATCTTTAAGAAAGGGAAAAAGGAGGATCTGGGGAACTACAGACCGGTCAGCCTCACCTCAATCCCTGGGAAAATCATGGAGCAGGTCCTCAAGGAATCCATCCTGAAACACTTGGAGGAAAATAGAGTGATCAGGAACAGTCAACATGGATTCACCAAGGGCAAATCGTGCCTGACCAACCTGATTTCCTTCTATGATGAGATGACTAGATTTGTGGATGCGGGAAGAACTGTTGACGTGATATACCTTGACTTTAGCAAGGCTTTTGATACAGTTTCCCACAGCATTCTCGTCGGCAAGTTAAGGAAGTATGGGTTGGACGAGTGGACCGTAAGGTGGATCGAAAACTGGTTAGATCAATGGGCTCAGCGGGTAGGAATCAATGGCTCGATGTCTGGTTGGCAACCGGTAACGAGTGGAGTACCCCAGGGGTCGGTCCTGAGGCCGGTTCTATTCAACATCTTCATTAATGATCTTGATGATGGAATAGACTGCGTGCTTAGTAAGTTTGCGGATGACACCAAGTTGGGGGGAATGGTAGATACTCTGGAGGGCAGGGACAGGATCCAGAGAGACTTGGACAAATTGGAACACTGGGCTGAAAGAAACCTCATGAGGTTCAACAAAGACAAGTGCAAAGTCCTGCACTTAGGACGGAAAAATCCCATGCACTGCTACAGGCTGGGGACTGATCAGCTAAGTAGCAGCGCTGTAGAAAAGGACCTGGGAGTTATGGTGGACGGGAAGATGAATATGAGCCAACAGTGTGCCCTTGTTGCCAAAAAGGCCAATGGCATATTAGGCTGCATCAGTAGGAGTCTTGCCAGCAGATCGAGGGATGTGATAATTCCCCTCTATTCGACACTGGTCAGGCCACATCTGGAGTACTGTGTCCAGTTTTGGGCTCCCCACTACAGAAAGGATGTGGACAAATTAGAAAGAGTCCAGCGGAGGGCGACAAAAATGATTAGGGGGCTGGGGCACATGACTTATGAGGAGAGACTGAAGGAATTAGGCTTATTTAGTCTACAGAAGTGAAGACTGAGGGGAGATTTGATAGCAACCTTCAACTACTTGAAGGGTTGCTCCAAAGAGGAGGGAGCTAGGCTGTTCTCGAGGGTAACAGAGGACAGAACAAGGAGCAATGGTTTCAAATTACAGCTGGGGAGGTCAAGGTTGGATATTAGGAAAAACTTTCTCACTAGGGGGGTGGTGAAGCATTGGAATGGGCTATCTAGGGAGGTGGTAGAATCTTCATCTTTGGAGATTTTTAAGGCTCGGTTAGACAAAACCCTGGCTGGGATAATTTAGGGGGAGTGGTCCTGCTTTTTAGCAGGGGGTTGGACTAGATGACCTCGTGAGGTGCCTTCCAACCCTATTATTCTATGATTCTATATGTGCCATCACAATATGTGTGTGTAATATTGACCATAGCCAGCTGCTGAAATTATGTTGGAAAATGAATATCAGTCTCATGATTAAAGCAGAAGACTGTGAGCTAGGCTGCCTTAGTTCTGTTTCTAGCTGTGTTACATAGGCCTTGTCTACACTTGCCACCGTTTTCATCAGCAGTTAAAGGGAGATATGCAAGTTATGTATAATAATTTGCATATCTCCCTTTGACTCTCTAATGCTCACTTACCTCCCTGTCTCCACTGCACTGAGTTGAAGGGAAATGCCGCCCCTTCAATTCTGCACTACTCTTTCTCCGGGACAGAAATTACTAAATTGAACTCCAGATTGATTGAGCAGGTTTTGACCGACTGCTCAGTTGAACCCAAACAATCGAACCGATGGTGGGAAATTTGCCACGGTCAGTATAGACTTAGCCTAAGTAACTGAACTTTTCGCTGTCTCATTCTATTCCACTGTCTGTAAAATGGGTATTCTAACACTTACGTAACTGACAGTGCTGTGGTTGGATCCTTAACTAGAGCTTTGAAAGTGCTCTGTGTTCCTTGAACGAAAGGGGTCATAAAGTGCAACAGTATTAGAGTTAGCTATACAGTGGCACTTTCATGGCCGTATACAAAGCACTATTTGTCATGTGGTACAACTAAACATGAAAGTTCAGTGCATTCTAGAATTATGAGGAAGGCAATTTAATGTATTTAATTAAAGTGAAAAAAGAAATAGAGACTAAAATAAAACTTAGGACATAACCATAACATACATACATATATGCTAATATAACTAGATTAGATAGACAGACAGACAGACACTAATTTCAATTATAACTTAAGTTAAACACTAAAATGATGCAAAAATCAATGAATGTGCTCAAGGTGAAACAAGCAATAACATGAAACATTTTTAGACGTGGGAGTAAAATTGACAACTTTTCCTGACATACCAGGACTTCTAAACTCTCACAAAGTGGTCACAAATATTCCTTTTTGATTAGGAGAATCCCTAAGGCACACACAGAAAACACACTGGCTCTGTAACATAAGGCATATTTTTCACCAGTGAGTGGAGTTGTCTGGTTCATCCCTGATATCCTTCTCATTGCACCTTACTTACACAATAACACATCAAAGTATTCTTTATGCATTTTCATTTTTCAATGTGCACAAAAAATGTTCATTTCTGTAAGGTTGCTTCGTGTTGGATTCTGAAAACATATTTGGAAAATATTTTGTGGCTGGGCCTTCTCTGTAATCTTAACTTTGTCCAAACATTGAGGATTTTAAAATGAGATAAATATTTTTCAGATGTAGCTAGAACTTGTTCCAAAGTATCTTCAAAAAGAAAGAGAGAGAAAGAGAAGGAAAAGAGAGGGTGCATGGGGGAAAGGAAAAGAATTGATTCAGGAATGATGAATATGCTGGAAAGATAGGAAGGCCTCACTCTTGATCTAAATTAAGAAAGCATAACAGGCACAGAGGAACACAGGTGTCCTTTTCATTGTGAACTTTTGAAAAACATAAGGAACCCTACCCTAAGGCTCTACCATTTTCCTGTCCTACACAGATTTAAGAACCAAACCTCCAGGAATTTTATCTTCTAGTCTTAAGAACTCTTCATCCACTTTCACCTCTTTATGAGTACATTCAGTGTTTAACTGTAGCTCCTCGCCAACACAGGAACAACATAATAGTATCCAACTTTCCCTTTAATATAGATTCAAACACAATATATCAGAAACATTAAACTGTAAATGGACCATAAGACTCCTCTTTTGTTTCTTATTGCTAACAGTGATTCTCACCTCTCTCAACCTCCCCTTTCTGATATGTTGTGTTTTAAATCTATACAACTTGTTTGATTTGCTGAAGTAATCTGACCTGATGCAGTGAAATGTAATCACAGGATTTATCTTTCACTCCCATACGCTGTTTTTTTTCAATGTAACTTTTCTCCACTCTGGCATCTGACGAAATGGGACTTTTCCCACGAAAGCTCATGTGAAAAATAAATGTGTTAGTCTTTAAAGTGCCACAAGACTCCTGTTTTGTTTTGCTGAACTAGACTAACACAGTTAATACCTTTGGAACTTTTTTTTCCTCTTTTTTTTGAAACTGAAGGTATAAGGGCTCCTACAACTCAGGGAACTCTCTTTATTTTAACCCCAGAAAGGGACAGGTGGAAGTAGAAAAGGTGGTATTGCAGTATTGAGCAGGATTCAAGACAAGCCGTTCCCAAACAGAAACAAAACTTAAATACAATCTTTTCATAAGAACTTGTGAATTTTGTGCAAAGAAAATTTTAGCCTATTTATTTTAGATATGAACAACCTTATGACCCCAGGACTAGTTTCTCCTGCTGTGAAGAAAGGATCTCAATCAAAGGAAAAAGGAAAATTTAACACGGCACAATTAAAACCAAACTGACTTCAGTCTAAGCCCCTTTAATGTAAGAAGGGTTATCACAGAAAATGAAGAGACAGGGAGATAAGAAAACATTTAATTATCAGAACACCATATTACCGTGTCACTAACAGGACAGGTCTCTTAACAAATTTAAAAGGCTCAAGTCCCTATACAGCAATAACCGAGAGACTGGAGGTCATTTGTTCAGGTTTTAAACTCCAGCTGGAATAACATAAATAAATAAATTACATACAGATATATGAGGTAAGAAAACATGAAAACTTCACACAGTCTTGTCAACATTTGTAGGAACAATACGCCACTTCTGTCATTGAGAACGCGCCCTATCATTTGTGTAACAAAATGCACAAAAGCCCATGCAATATGATAAGCCTCCTTCCAAAGCATCTATCAACTATAATCCAGCCACATGTTACAGAGTTGTTTCTCTTATTCAGGGCACTCCCACCGAGCATTATGTAATATGACATCTTATTTTATTAGTCTGGAAAAGAGGAGACTGAGAGGGGACATGGTAACAGTTTTGAAGTACCTAAAAGTTGCTACAAGGAAGAGAAAGAAAAAATATTCTCCTTAACTGCTGATGATAGGACAAGAAGCAATGGGCTTAAATTACAGCAAAGGAGGTTTAGGTTGGACATTAGGGAAAAAAATCCTATCTGTCAGAATGATTAACCACTGGAATAAGCTGCCTAGAGAGGTTGTGGAATCTCCATCACTGGAAATTTTTAAGAGTAGGTTAGACAAAAACCTGTCAAGGATGGTCTAGATGCCTGCCCTGAGTGCAGGGGACTGGCCTTGATGACCTCTCATGATCCCTTCCACTTCTGTGATTCTTTGATTTATTACAGAGGTCTGAACCCAGCTCATGCATTTGAAGAGTAGAATTTAAAGTGTCTTCTGAAAAGGGAACCAAGTGGAATACACCAACAATGCATTTATTTTTCTTTCACAACTACTGGAAAAAATGAATATAGAAAGGTACCTTCCAACTAAATTTTTATTCCTAAAGAAACAGAAGAAAGTGCAGTTAGATTTTAAGTGGCACCTCCCTGCTTCACTCTTCAGACAAATTGTTGGCTTCTCCTTTGTTTTCTCTCTAAACATGTCCATGTTCTTCCCTTCAGAAATGCAACTCTTTGTCATTCATTAATCCATAAGAATAGCTCTGCTGTACTGACATACCCCAAAAGGTCAGCTAATTAAGTGGAAAATGATGTATGATCATTATTTTTAAAAAGTTTCCTTATTATACATTTACCAAGTCATGGGTACTACTAACTGATGATGAGCCATGGAGTACTACGCTACAAAAGCCAATCATTAAATCTACCCATAAGGTTGACCGAAGCAAGAATGTGCATTAAGAGCAACGGTAAAGTGATACTGGGGGTACTTGTCCTTAGAGGTCCTTGTTATCTGAGAAATATTTAACTAAGATTTATTATTTCATTAAACTAGCCTTTTCTCTTTGAAAAAAACACAATGGGGTTTCCATGGAACTATACATTTCTAATGTTGTCATTAGATCTGGATGTTGAATGGCCTGTCCTTTTCAGGGTCAGGCTGAGAACAAAGTCTCTAAGATTCAATCTGAGCAAACCAGAATCTATGCTAATTGCTAGAGAGAAAGAAGATAGTTTCTACTTTTCTTAATGGAAGGATCTGATTTGCCCTCTTCATTCAAGAGGTTCCCCATGAGGATGTTCCTGGATCCCAGTCTGTCCTTGTCATCTCTAGTCACTTTGGAAATGAGAACTACAGCAGATTACGTAGTTGTGAACACTTCTTTCGGATCCAGAGTTTGGCAGTATTAGACTGAGCTATTGCAATGTGCTCAGAGTCGGACAATTCTTGAAGACAACACAGAAGGTCTGGCAATAAAATGAAACTATTCCAAATTTTATCCACAAAGAATACATCACACCATTTCTCCAGTAACTTCACTGACTTGTCATTTTCTTCCAGGTTCCTTTAAAGGTGCTGACTTTGATTCATAAAAAACCTTGGCTCACAACTATCAGGAAGATCACTCCCTCAGTTAGTGATTGTGAGAGATGAGGAGAGGCCAAGGCCTTCTCACCCTCCTCCCAGTTAGAAGCTTTGAGTGCTGGTGGAAAAGTGTTCACAATTCGTGGCCCTTGACTCAAATTCATTTGTCTCATTGATCCAGTTGAGCTGGACTCTCTTGACCATAAAACCTCAAGAAAAGACCTTCCTGTTTTCTCACATGTTCCCCTGAGGAATGAATAAACGGGTCAGGACTAGAGGCCTGTGGATTTTTAGGCCTGGCTTTTATATACAAACACTCAACCCACATGTTGTCTCTTGCTGAGCCTTAGAAAAGAAGCAATTTTATATTTACATATATATAAATTTATAATTATACACACACACCTTTTATATACACAAAGCCTGAGATGTGCAATTGGTTTTAAATCCAAAATATGGTTGGTAACCAATGTATAACATTTAGAGACAATAAGAGCACGTAATAAAAGGTACATGCCTGTTGTTTGCATGCAATGATTGCTAACGGAGAGACATCCTAGCGTGTGAACATCCCTAATACCGAAGGAGCTCTGCTGGTGATACAGATGATTTGAAAAGAAAATATAAACAATGGAGGGTGTGGAAGAAAGACTACAGATTCAGGATTCCTCCTGATTACACCCACGAAAGCTTATGAGATAAATAAATCCGTTAGTCTTTAAAAGTGTCACAGGACTCCTTGTTTGTTTTTAGGATTCCTCCAGAAGCAGAAGAAAAAATATCAACTTCTTTCTAGTTTTACTTCTTTAGAGTGAAGCTAGAAAGAGCATTAAAAAAAACAAAAAACCCAACCTCCTTGGAGTTTTAATCAAACTCTTACATTTAACAGCATTAATGTTAAGTATGCAAACATTCATCCCCCTGATCATTATGGTATCAAGAACTAATTTTCCTCTTTTTAAGAGCTTATATGTCACATCACACCCCTTCGGCCTTCCAGAGATGTACTTAAATGCCTAACTGGGGGATAAGAAAAGCATTCCAGACAGTCAGGTGTTACTGATTCACCCATTACAACTTCAGTTATAAAATATCCCACACAATGGTAAAACATTTCAGTCATTAGGAGATCATAAATAGATTAAGATGACATTCTAAATTACTATGACTGTGTGTGTATAAAATTTACATTGTTCATCACAATATCCCAGGTGTCTGTGACTCTGATTATCTGAAGTTAAAGATAAAGTGCATGTGCTATTTGTTTTGAGAACTTAAAAATGACAGAACCATACACTACAAATATAATGTTCCTCATGAGACAGGAGAGAACTTTACATGTATTTGTTGTAACAAAATTCATTTACTGTTACCTCAGCAAAAATAAGCCCTTGTTTCATTTTATTTTTAAGTGCAAGTTAGAAGTAGGCATACATGCATAAATATAAAATGGTAAAAGGCATCAAGGATTTTTAAGCTCCTGAAACTCTCAGGTTTCAACTAGGGTAAAGCATTAATTTAAAAAGAAATAATAATATCAAAAAGTGCCAAGGGATTTTTCCAGTCATATATTACTTTCTCTCACTTTTAATTAAGTATATTACACACACACACCCTTATATACAACACAAGTGCTTGCATGCATGAATATAACTACGTCTTCTCCTTCACTTCTGCAGTGTTTCTATGCACTATTAAATAAGAACTGTGCTTTATACCAGAAACGACACTCTGCTATTTCAACTTGCATGTTCCAAAGCCTTCTCCTGACAGCTCCGTGCCTCAGTTTGAGCCTTGCCCAGGACTTCTTTAATCCCACTTGCACCTGCTATTATGGTAGCTGGTTCTCCAGGACCCCCATGATTCCAGTCCCACTGCAGGGCTCCCTTATAAATTGCACCAAGCTTCCTCGTACGTTAATAAATGGGTGAAAGTGGAATTAAGGCAGCCTAAAGAGCTCCACATCACTGTAGCATCCTGTGGACAATGTGTGTTCACAAGCAAGTCCTTTCACCTCTCTGTGCTTTTTTCTACTCCCACTATTTGTCAGGCTTACCTTTTCAGATTGTCAGTTCTTCAGTGGAAGTAAACACTGTCGTACATGATGCCTGTCACAATGGGGCTTGGCTCTCTAGGTCCTACTGAAATATAAACAACAGCTTCTCCTCCTGTCTCTCACCAGTTCTAGGTATTGTTTCGCTTATAGATTCTCTTCTTCCATTTAACTTTATGAGTGAAATCCTGACCCTATTGAAATCAGTGTGAGATTTGCCATTCAATTCAATGGGGCCAGGACTTCACCCTATCTTTTATCCTTCCTCAAATGAAACATAAATTGTTCTAAACAACATAAAAAGAGAGAGAGACCAGTGTCTCACTACAAAAATTCATAACTCACCTACAACGATAAATCAGTGAAAGGCAAAGTATTTTCATATAGCAAATATTTTAGTATTAAGTTTCCAAATATGTAGAAATAATCAATGTGTTAAAAATTAGATACAAGTCTTGTTTTCCCAGCTATACAGCTCAGGTTAATTATTTAGATCCAGACAAGCACCTGAAGAAATCTCTTGTGTATGCAAAGTACACGGGAATGGGAACAGATCCATGATAGCATGTCTCATGAAACTTCTCCCTCCCATATTATCTCACTGTTAAGGAATGTTAAAGCGAGACAGACTTCAAAGGATCAGAAACGTATACAGTTTTTGCCAAACACTGACTTTTGCCATCTGGGTTTCAGGTGTTCCTGTACTCCTCTTTTTTGCACAACTACTCTTTCATGTTGTAGTAACGTTTTCTCTGCTATCATGCACCACGTGGAGGCTACTATGCACTTCACAGAGAAAGGACAAGCTAGATATTATTTGCAGTCTAAATGCTACCTGAACACAGTACATGGCTGCAAAGCATATGCAGAAGTAACAAAAAAAGAACTAAATCTCACATGTAGCTTCTGTTCATCTGTGGATCTCAAAAAGCTTTAACATTATCCCATTTTATAGATGGGGACACTGAAGGCCAAGGTCCGATCAGTGGCAGAGCTATCAAGAGAACCTAGATCATTTTAGTGGAGTCTGGCAAATTGGGTTCAGTATTTTTTACAGTAGCAGTAACCAAAAAGTTCATATTTGGAAGGGACACTTTACATGCCATTCCAAAACCACACACAAAGAGAAACAATGCTAAAAATAATCTGTCAATACCTGCCTAGATTTTTAAAATTAATTCATTAATTCATTTCAGTCATGGTCACACACTCCACTCCCGATCTTCACCTTCCACAAAAAAATCTAAGAGATCAAATTGTCATGGTGTTATTATTCATGGGGGGGCGAAGGGGGAGGAATCCTTTAGTCATACTGCAAGCATTTGTGGAATGCAGATTTGAAATTTACAAGTACTAATATTCAGAATCATTTGCAGGCTCCATCAGGAGCAATTCTGCGGCACATAGATTTATGTCAACAGGTGCTGGGACTAGAGGCATGGGGTTTGGGGGTTGGGCGTTGGGGGACTGTTCTGCTGTACCCCCTGGCTTGAAGAACTAGTAATAACTCAAATACATGGTTTCTTCTGTCAGCACCCACGCGATAAAAATTGTTCAGCTCCACTGTTTAAGTCCATCTTTGTTCAGCAAAACACGTAAGCACACAATTATCTTTAAATACGTACTTAAGTCCTATTTACATCAATTGGATTTATGCATGCGCCCAAAGTCAAAGACCTCTATAAGAGCAACCAATCACAACTAAAAACACATTTCAAATTTCAAATATTGAGCGCAAAAAACAATCTGGCCACAAGCAAATTCAGAGAGTATTAAAAACCCCAACTAAATCACAATTTGCTGGCAGATCTTCTAAGTGCCAAAATCCCCCAGATAATTCTGTGTACATTAGAATGATGCAGGTGAGCCACCACAGAACAACCAACCCAAATGCAAATGTGTGTGCAACTTCGTTCCATCTTCTGAGATGACTCTGGGCATCTACCTTACGTTAGCAGACCCCAAATCTTTTTTCTTTCTTGGATTCCAACTATCACAACACCATCTACTCTCAACCTTTAAACAGTCAATGCACATTCTGCCCTGCTGTCGTTCCTAAAGAAAAGCACAAAGTGGTTTTTGATATTTCAGTTTAGCTTCAAGGGGGGAAAAGGTAGTGTTTTAACGGCAGTAGCAACTGCCCTCAATGACTCCAGATACACCCTCTTAGCTGTTGTGTGGCCTCGTCACTGTGCGGGGAAGTAGTCACATGTTAAAAATGTGAGAAACATCATGTCCTAATGTTCTTCCACCCAATAAAATGAGAATGTTGAAACTGGTATCCAACTCTTGACCCCAAACTTCCACTAAGGTAATTTGCAGGCCTTGCCCGTTTTCCACTATCAAAGTGTTTTCAAATCTAATCGCAACATCACAGCTAAGCCGGCATTTTCTTTTGCTAACTGGATAATCATTGCCAGTTCTTATGTGAAATAAATATTTTGTAATTGGATTTATTCCTACAACTGAAGCAATTGGCAACAGTAAATGATAGTTGCAATTCCATTTTTTCCTTTGTTTCACCCAGAAAGGGCAATGAATTCAGAATGGTTTAGTGATTACAGCACACGTGTGGAAATCGGGAGTTCTGATAGTTGTGAGATGTCAATCACACACACAGAATCTAAAAGCTATAATAAGAGCAGTTGTTCCCAACTTGTGGCCCAGGGGCCAACAGAGACTCACGTGGGCTTTCAAAATGGCCCGCGGCTCCCCTCTTGCTGGCTGCAGAAGAGAACCACTTCCTAAGGACCAGGTAGAGCACATTTCCTCAGGTTAAAAGACCAGTAAAGGCTCCTTGTTGCAGCCAAGGAGATGGGAGATCAGCGCTCCCCTCCCACTGTCTGTAGCAGGAAGCATGGCAACACGCTCTGCCTAAGTCCATAAGCACTGGGGTCCCTGCTGGAGCCAGAAGGAGGGAAGCACTGATCTTCCATCCCGCTGGCTGCAAAAGGGAGTCACTGTTTAGGGATCCAAAGGGAGTGCACAGGATACCAGACACATGGGTTTCCCTGCTGCAGCCAGTGAGACGGGAGATCAATGAGAAGGCAGCCTCCTTTTTGAACTCTTTCCATCCAGTTGCTGTGGGGGGAGGGGGGGAGAGCCTGCTGGCCAAGACCGGTGGCCCTTCAGGATTGTAAAAATGATTTCCATGGCCCTCGAGCAAAAAAGGTTGGGAACCACTGATAAGAATCTACTCTGTTAACGAGAGCTGGGGGTTTCACTACTTAACTTGCTGGGGTCCATTAAATAATTCACAACCTGGTGGCTTCTCAGTTTCCCCATCCACAAAACAGGGATAATACCTGACAGAAAACTGTACGGGTGAGCCAGGGGTCAGGGAAATGTCAGGGGAGTGCAGGGTAGCTGGGGCACGCCAAGAGGTTGGCTTCAGTAGAATAAATAAGATGTGTCCTTAAAATGGCAAAGGAGCGACTGAGTCAAGTGTGCCCCTCCCTCTCCACCCCAGGCCTACTACTTCTGCACTCCTGCCCCCATCACCTCACAAAAATGCAATAGGGTTAAATTCCTCTAATATTTATAGTGTTTTGATTTTTTTTTCTTTTAAGTGGCTGATCCAAAGTCCACTGAAGTCAATAGGAATCTCCTCCACTGACTAAGGGCCTTTGAGCCAGGGCCTAACACTTGCCAAATCTTATTCACTATCAGGCAAAAAGAAAAATCTCAGAATTTGACAAACACACAAAAATATTATTTTATGCTATTTCGTAACTCAGAGGTTAGCAGTTTTCATGAAATGGTCCATTTTATGTTGAAGCATAAAGCCATTCAATTTTTTGACAGGTTCCAGGTGTGGAACGAGGGAGGGCGGGTGTGAATTACATTCTGATTTTGAGAATTGAAATTTTGGAAGGAAAGATGTGGTATGATGAACACCACTTTTAACAAGTCCTCTTTTTATTTATATTTCATCCAGGAAAAAGATACGGTACTCTCGGGAGGTGCAAAGTGACTGGAGTCTTTATCACTCCACCGATTACCTCAAAGCAGAACCTTTCTAAGAAATGATTTCATCTCAATGAAAGATCAGTTAGAGTATCCACAGCAGAGAATTTACATTATGCATGTCTGAGCTGAATTATGTTTAGTGCTTTAGAATTTCTATTTCATGTGGGACTTCAACACTAGCGAAACATTCATTTTTCTTTCATACGTCTTCTATAGTTTTCATCAAGCAATTTAAACAATACTCTCTTGCAATCCAGTCTCCAGCTATTTGATCTCGTTTCTATTTGTGGCATAATTCCTCCTTTTACCGCTCCCCAAATAAAACTAAATTTAGGCATGATTCCTCTTGATTACGAAAGCCTTCTGAGATAACCGATAGGGGCTGATGGTGCTGAACATCTCCCAGAGATACTCTGCATCTGGAGGGATTAGGCCCTTTGTTAGCAAAAGGAGTGTAGAAACTGCTTAGATCAGTGACCACATTGCATAATTTGCTTTTCTCTTTTTGATGTTTGTACCAACACTAGCATCTCTTTTTAGCAACAGCTGAAACCACTCAGTTTTATTGGAGATTTCATGTTGGACTTCAACCTGATCTTCAGTCAACAGACCAATAAACCCAGTCCATGTAACCAAATAGTATTTTAAGCATTTGTGATTTTGTTTTTAAAGCACTCAACCATGCAAATCACAATTTAATTTAAATGCAAAAAGCTTCATTGCAATATTAAGCAGGAGCTGCTATGAAGCACAGCAAAGATGTGTATGCTTCTGCCAATTTCCATGCAAAACTTGAAGTGAGTCAAGTCCACTAATACTTACAACAAAGATTCTGTTTTACAATATGTGGCTATAAAAATGCAATGCCACTTCTCTATACTTTAACCATTGCATTAAATAAAATTAAGTCTTGGCCTAAAATAAGGAATGCAGTTGAATTTGAACATGAGACTGAATCAAGAAATGTAGGTGAAACCAGTTCAGAGCCAGTGTGAGCCAGTAAAAGTCACTTTGAAATGCCTCTAAGCCTTTTGTAAGCAAGCCCATAAGACAAGAAGAACGTCAGTGACTTAGTCTTTGACCTTCTAACCAGGAAAGGACTTGTGAAGGTGAATGCTTTACAGACGAAGGGATATAAAAGAGACAAAACCAGGATAAAAATTAAATAAAAAGTAGCTGTCTTAAACTGTAATTGCACTCCACTGCTGAGCATGCTTTCAGATATATAAATGTGATTTACCATCAGCTTGCAACTACAAATCAGGTCTTAAGAAACACTTGTGCTATGAAATTGTTTAATCTCATCAAGCTCTGCTTTCACAGCAAGCCATAAATCACAAAGTCTTTGTTATCATAGACCTCCATGAGCGCCTCTTGGGCAGGCAATGGATCGTGGGTATATATAATCCTGACTGCACAAACATTGGGGTCGTTGCAGACTGAAATACTTTCATAATAGCCACTGTGCAGCTGGTGGAACACAAGCCTATGATGGATATCTCATTTCCTACAGTCGGCATCTATTTCGAGCAAATTATTACCACATAAATTTCTTGTCAACAGAAACGGCCAATTAATTAAGTTAAAAATTTACTCGTGATCACATCTACAAACCAAATAGAACTGCAAGGCAATTTTCCAGTTACTGAATATACTGCAGGTCAGTTTAATGAATAATTTTTAACTTTGTCATAAACTCAAAGACAGGCTAATATCTTGAGGAACCTGAACGGAGAGCAGCTGCTGACAGATTTACATGAAATATATTTATGTGGATTTAGATTGCTGACATCTGGGGACAGAAATAAACTTTACACAATTACAGAAGCATCTTTACAGGAATACAGGAATTTTTCTCCCCTAAAAACTATGCGAGTTCTTTCTTAAAATGTTGTATTTATATGTGAAGAGTGCTCAAAAAGATACATAACTGGTTCTAGGGAAAAACAATGCATTAAACTCTTATGCTAGTGAGTGGTTCATTATCAAAACTGAGAACTATAATAAGTAAAACTCTGTCAATTATGTTTACTTTTAAAATCACTTTACTTCCAACCTTGTAATAGGAGCCCATTTTGTGTGTGTGTGTGTGTTTGTGAGAAATATGAATGCAAACACATTAGTCATTATAATTAGTGGGTGGAGATAATTGGGAGTTCTCACCCCCATTCCCTCCAACAATGAATAAAACTGATTCTTACCACATTTCTAATAGTGCAGAGCTGGAGAAAATTTAGAACTATATCCTCCATATAAGTCAAGGTGGACAGATTGACATAGACATGAATACAGCTGCTTGGGTTATTAAAGACATAAAACTGGTCTGCATGAGAACAAGCCCATTTGAGAGTACTTCATAATTTTTACTGTAACCTTCTTTCCCCTGTCCCCCAGAGTGAAAGCAAACACACTTCTCAGTCACACCAAGCCATGTGACAAAATAGCTTTTTCTAACGGATAATAAGCAGGGGACCGCGAATGGGATAAAGAATGGGATAAAGAGTCTTTCACCTCTAGTTTGATGGTTAAAATTTATCTCAGGTACGTAGTGGCCAACAGTAATTACCGTCTGAAGGCCTTCTGGCAACTGGTAGCCATCTTAAATCAAAGAAAATCAAGAAAATGAAGCTGATTCGGAAGCTGCAGCCCATGTATCAAACTTTGTATAACACTGGAAGTACAAGACATCAGTGCTAAGGGATCCTTGCTGGCTGCCTCACTGACAACGGCAAAGTCACCACCATCAGATCGATTTTCGTGGATCAACTTAGGGCTCAGTTAACACCCACTAAGTCAATCCAGAAATTGACCCCCTCAAGTGGTGCAGTGCGTGAAGACTCAGTGCTGTAGAGGAGTTACGTAACTCCCATTGACTGCTGCCAAATTTTCCTAACAGCGTAGACCTGTTTCTGGGTAGATCTAGGTTCTGGGTAGACTTTAAGGTGTTATTTATGACCTGTAAATCCTAAATAGATCCAAGCTATTTATGGCGTGTCTCTTCTGTGGCACTGACTCCTTGCTTTGGTCTGCGGTTTCCCAACCTACTGACCTTTAAGGTGTAGTTTTACATAGAACAAACAGCAAGGTTCTGCCCTTGAAGTGAACAGGCATGGCTCACAGTAGTGAGGTCTGTAGTCAAAAGTGAAGGTCACCATCTCTGGGTAACGTAGAAATTATAAAAGTGTTCATTAACTCTGAAGTGTACAATGGTCCAGCAGCAGCTGAGGATCCAAAACTACTTACAGATTGCAAAATCCATTACCAAATCGCAGAATTATACGGCCCTTAAGTGGGAAAGGTATAATCACCATTCTTCCGGTTACGTCTCACCTAACCTCAGTCCTATCTATCTTAGTTAGCTAGCCCCCATCCATCCCTTAGTCTCTACAAATCACCAGGTAAGATATTCAACTGCCACGGCGAGATTGCATGAGAAAAGAGGAAAAGAGTTGGACTCATCCAACAATGAATGAAGTCCGTGCATGCTCAGTAACTCTACCAATGCCCCTTATACATGCTGAACAAGAGGTAGAAGGACTAGGTGGATGCCTGTGAAATACCATGAGAGCATTTTTGATTCACAAGAACAAGTACCCAACAGAGAAACAGAGTGCTAAAGCATACTCTATGCCTATTTTCACCAGATATATAACACAGACCCTTCCTAAGTTTTAGTTTCTTAAATGTTACAAAGCTGTGTTCATTAATGTATTTTTGTTTTAGAAGAGTTAGTTAGAAGCATTCATTATAGTTTCTGTTAGTTACTCCATAGTGACCTCTCTTCGAGTTCCTGACTCTCAAGACATTTTCTTTTTTTTAATAAAAAATGGAAACGATAGATTTGGAGGAAAAAAATCAATAAAAACAAACAAAAAAGAGGAACAAATTTCAAACACAAATTTAGACTACAATTCAGCAGAACATTTAAGCACATGCTTAACTTTAAGCACACGCTTAAGACCAATCCTATTCAATAAACCACTTAAGCATATGTTTGAATTTTAAACATCTGAAGTGCTTTGCTGAACTGGGGCCATAGATGAAGTATTTCTAATAATAAATTTTAAAGCTACCAAATGTAGTTAGGTTTCGTGAAAAAATTCAGGATTTAAAAAAAAAAAATTCATGAAATTTTCTCATATGACTACTTTTCAACCCAGCAGTCTGAAAACCCCCAAACTATATTATTTTCATTTCTCTACCCTCCCCACTTTTACTTGCCTTTTTTTCCAGTGCAAAAGAGGGGGAAAAAGGGGGTGGGAGAAAAGGCAAAAGAGCGAGAGAAAGGGGAAGAAACATAAAAGCAAATTATTTTAAGTTTTTCATTTTTCTCAATTGAAAAAAAAAAAAAGAGAACATTTTGAAAAAACAGAATTTTTCCATAAAATGTTTTGACAAACTGTTGCCATTGTATTGCATTAGATAATATATCTTGAGTGGCTTGTGAATAGGCATGCATGACTGAAAGATCTTTCTCCCAAAGCTATAGCTGATTAGATTTATGGCAGGTGGTGGAATGGACAATGAAAATAACTCCATTTTTAAGGGTGAATTGGGAGAATCTTTTTGTGCTAGCCTTTCCAGTTTTTGCTAGCTTTTCAGGTTGGATCTGAACCGAATGCTTGAGTACTGCAAACAGGACAGTACAACAATGACAATAAAGTGCTGTCTATGCTCTCCCTGGACATGGAGGGGAAATGGATTTTTCATTTCATGCATCATTTGCAACTTGTGACAATGATTCCATGAAGTGATAGGCTTTGAGAATTTAGGGTCTGATCCTGAACAACCACAACCCCCACTTGAGGAAATAGCTCTTCTGAGGGCTCAGCTTCTTCTGGGATCATGAGTTTAAATTCCAAGGGGAAAATGTTGGTTCGGTTGGGGACAAGGAGAAGCTATATTTTTGCGAGTTTAATAATAACTAAGGTTACGCCGAGTTCCTTCAGCATTTGTAAAACTGAGTTAATTTGGACAAAACAGCACAGACATACAAGAATGTTCTTAAATAAAAATGCTTCTTGAAGAATGAACCTTGCTACACTTTCTGTCATATTTGGGGAAATCCATCACTCAGACAGAATGGAGGCATACTTGAGCCAAGCTTAGCAATGGGGTTTTTCTTTTCCTTTTCCAAAAAAAAGAAAAAAACAATTTTGCTGAGATTTCATTAAGCTATAAGTTGCTTATTTTATATAGCTAGACACAAGAGCCATCACAAACAATCGTACTTCCCAAACCACAGTATACCTTTCTAACTACTAGATTAGCTGAAATCATACCTGTGAGACTACTCTCCAGGTGAAGAGCGGGCTTCAAGAGGGACAAAAAGCAGAGAGATACGAACACAGCGGTTTAAAACATAAAAATGGGATGTGAAACTAATGACATTTTGTTTCTGGATCAAGAGATTGACAATCTCTTAGATACCCCTAATGTATTCGGTAAAATATGCTGTAGATCAACTGGCAGAAATATAAGTAATGTACATCTGTAGAAAGGATTAAAAGATGTTGATGAATGTACACTGGCGACCATACTTACATTGTTTCTACATTACCGCTATGCTACATAGTCCCTTGGAGAACATTATGGTAATGTAAGGATCGCAATAAAAAAAATAAAAAAATAAAAAAAAACCCCAATATGTCTGAATGTGACAACGTGGTCAGAAGTTTTGTACTGGTTAATTATTCAGTTTGGAACAACAACATTTTGTTCAAGGAGCATAAGTGATTTTTCAGCACACTCTAGTTCCTTCCTTGGATATAGGGACAATTCAATATTGAGTTCAGTAGCTGTATCATATCTTTTTTGCTTTTACAAGCGACTGAGAAAACAAACACAGAGTTTCTTAAAAACCTTGAAGACCTGAATTAACTCGTTTAAACATACACAGCTAACCTGCTAGATTTGCATTGAGGTCTGCTATATAATCAACAAGCTGACACCCTATATTTGGCTATGAAAATGTAGGTGGGGGCGGAAAATCACTTCAAACACTGAGCATTTTTGTTCATAAAGAGAACTAAACACTTCTGGTCAGGGCCAGATTAAGGGGCCCTGGGCTGCCCCACCATGGTTCCCACCCCTTCCCCGGCCTGGGGCGCTGGTCTCCACCATGACAGCCTGGAAGGGGCAGGTGCTAGGGGAGGCGGGGCGGGCACTGGGGCCAGAGGCCGCTCTCCGCGACTCTCCTGCCCCAGGCCAGCTGGTCTATCCCCAGCCATGGGAGGGGCCCGCTGGTGCGTGGTGCAATCTCTGGTGCAGGCCCCCAAGGCTATGGCCTTAGGGGCTGGCACCCAGGGTCCCCCTTTAGGCTGGGGTTTCAGCCCCTACAGTGATCTGGCCCTTCTTCTGGTAAATGTTGCAAATACTATGTGGATAAGGAGGGAGCCCTTTATCTATACACTATACCTGACTTACACAGTATTATCTACCTGCACTTCTCTATTTTCTTAATACAGAATTAGCAGCTTTTCGGAACAGTTGCTCTCTCATGAATTATTCCATGTGTCCAAATCTTTGAACCACTCACTATGCACAGCTACACTCTGCAAATGTGCACAACATTAAGCTGTTCCAGTAGTAGTAAGACCATGCATAGTTACTTCTTGCCAAGAACTTCTGCTAGAAGCAGGCATGATTTGTATAGTGCCATTGCACATAGATGAGGCAGGCACGATTTGTCAGACCTACTCTGGAATATCCTTAGATAGCTCCTGTCATTGAGGACATTTGGAATAACATCTTTAAAAGCTGATAGGTAATAGAACTGCCGTCCTCCTGCTACTGAGAGTTTTTTGGCAGATGGTAACAGCGTACACACCAGAATTCAAGATATGTATGGTGGGGGCAGAGGAAGTTTGATGAAAATAAAATTACAACAGTAAAGGCCTAATAAATATAGTCCTGTGTTATCCCATTCACCAGCAGGTAGGGTGTAAAAAAACCTCTGACTTATACTAGAAAATAAACAGTCTGTTCTATGAACATAAGAAAATATTGTCTGTATAATTGTTTTTTCACATTTGACCAATTGATAAAATGCAGTTCCAACATCTAATTAGCCATGTGTGTATTAATTTTATTTTAAAATGTGTAACTGGCATTGACAAGAGTGTATGTAACCATTAAGTTATAGACAAGCAAACAGGAAACTGCAAATGTCTTTTGAGCCTACTTCAAATACCATTACTTTTTTATGATAAAATGAAACTATTGTCGACTCAATGAATGCTATATGAATTCCACATTCATCTGCAAGCCTTTGGATTCACCTTTGAACTCAAATTTATATTTCAGCCAAAGCAAGACATTTCAAGATGCTGCCTTCTTAGAAATTATGTCAAACAAATTCACTGCGTATTTTTCATTTCTTCAGCATGTTTACCAGCAAGAGGGGACGACGCTCAAAGACACTCGAGTCATTTGAAAAACTACTTTTTAAATGAAGACCTCTCTCCCCTAGAAAGACTCCTTCTCTGGAAAGAAATAATACCAAAAAAATAATTTGGGGGTAACTAACAAATTATTTAAAAATAAGTTAGTCAACTGAAAGCTTTCCATTGACTTCATGGGCTCTGGCTCACATTCTGAAGGAGCCTATCTTGCAACCTGTCACAGAGGTAGGATCATGGATCCAATTTTAATATAAGGTTTAGGCTTACGTTTATTAATGTTTATTCTCTGTGAGCTTAAATATTGTCGGTAAACCATCCTAATTACCTATGAAATATTTCATTAATTATATTTAGTTTTATGCTACTAATGTTACTAGAATTTTAAATGTTCTCAAGATGACAGCCACAGAGCCATAAGGAAAATACCATTAATACGCCCTTTAAACCACATTCTCTTTCTATTATGACAACGCCATTAACAAAAACTCAACTAGAAGGATTTGTAAAAAGGATCATGAAAATCAACGTGGCCTACTTAACATTGGTTTTATTAAATTTTATTTAATTTATTTTACAGTTCTGTAGGCCAGTAATTACCTTATATGAAATCTTTACAAACCTGAACATAGAAAATTCACAAATACAGGGAATCAGGCTAAAAATAAATAAGAGGAAACAAGAAAACAAAATACAGGCTCCCCATTTAACCCACAACTTTTGAACACTTGAAATCTTCTTGCAATTTAACTTTTGCTGTTTCCGTAATAAAAATCTATTGCAAATCACATCAGTTCTCACAGATGTCTACAATAATAGCTCAAACACTGCAGTGTTTAGGATCATTACTGTAGAAGAGATGTAAATTATGGAAGAATTGCTTATAGTTCTAGAGTTAAGACTGCGTTGAGTTTGGCACTTAAAGTATGGATTCAAACACTTCATTATATATGAATACAACGCATCCTCCCAAAAATTACTGCACATATTCTTTGAACAAAGAACGAATTTTCTAAATTTTACAAGTAGCTGATTAATTATTTTAAGTTAAAATTAATTTAAAATGGACCCTTAAAGAAAATTAGCACCTGGTATCAGTTTATTTCTTCCAAATTATTTTAATAATGCAATGAGGCAGACACTTTAAATTTTCCATATATAAAAATACATTGAAATCTTGTGCAATGGCTGGATTTCAAGACTTTAAAAGAGAGAAAGCAAAAGAGAGATTAATAGTCATTTCCCCCCATTAATTTTCCTAACAAATTTTCTTCTTCAGCAGAGGTTGACAAATAAAATTCTACTGGATTTAAGGATGAAAGCACATATCAGTAATTTAGAATAAAACATATTACAGGAATATCATAATTATCTCAAAACTAAACATTATAAACTGAGGTTAAAGAAAGCCAAACACATTAATAAATGGAAATGCAATTAGCGCACCCAAGCAACATCGACTTTGGCCTATAACAACCCCACATCGTATGCATATGATTATTATATATAAAAGTAAACTTCATATATAGCATATGCTTTTATTTCCCAAGCAAGTAAGGTGTCAGGTACCAAGGAGCGTGGTAAATAAATGAAATTTAAAAACCAATTGTGAAGGCATAATCCTATCAGCATGTGCTATTAATTCTCCAATATACAGATCACTTCCCCCTACTATTTAAAATCAGCATTGGATACCTTATCCTGCGTCTCCCTTCCCACCTTCCTGCAATTCACACCAGGCATTCAGGCTACTGTTAACTGATGATGGAGATACCATCCTGACTTTTTATACATACTAAATATAGATTCAATCTCAGGTTTCAGTTATTTTAAAATGAAAAGATGACTGACTAACTTTGAATATTTGGAACCAATCTCTTACTGAATTTTCTCTTCTGGACAAAATTCATCCTAACTGAAAAGGTCCACAGAAAACTCGATGTTAAGGAGCAGAGTGGATTTAAGAGGTGCAACAAGTTTTGTGCAAAATCTTTGCAGTAAAGTCAATTTCACTCTCGTTTCACAGATTACATGGTTATTAGTAACTGGATGTAGCAAAAAGGAGTTTTCATTGGTAAATGAGACAGAGAGGAATAAACATATGATATTCACTGGACCAATGCCATGTATGACATTCACTGGACCAATGACATTCATTGAACCTTATAGAACACAAATAAACCAATCGATGGATGGCAGTAAACCAGATTACATCTAATTACAAAAATAAAAAAAATAATCAGCTGCCCACGCCATCCAACCACTCAGACATGGTAATAAGGGGCAGTCTTTAGAAATGAGTGCTTTAAATACATCAACTTTACCTCTAACAGCAGAGAACAATATGGTAAAAAAAAAAAAGGGAAATAAAAAATATCTCTGCCCCTGCTGTCCATTCATGCTGTAATATATAATTCTGGCTTCCTAACACATTAATGTAAATCCAAGGTCTGCCAGAGGCTAGCAACTATGACGGTTTCATCTTATAATTTCTGACAAAGTCTAAGCAGTGGTGAGCAATAAAACCTACAGTTACTAGGAAATGCTGTAAACCATAAAAAGGCTGGAACTAAGCATGATGCTCTTTCAAAACAAAATAACCATCAAATAAAAGAGAGAGAAAATGAATAACCAAGCCTCAACCCATGAAGTCAGAGATCTCACTGATGCAATGAAGGGCATTTTGTTGATTTACGTTGTGACAGGTTGACATTTCTGTAAGCACAACACTCAAAAGCTCATTTCAGCAGCTTTAAGTAGCATGGCATTTCCCCTGATTTATGACCATTTTATGGTGGTTGGAAATGGACATAGTCGAGGTGTCCATAGTTCTAAATGAAGTTAAGTGATGTCCTTGGATGCAGACACAGCTACAATACATCTTAAAAAATGAAAACCATTAAAAGTGACTTTGATAATTTAACTCACTGGAGAGGGACAGGGGAAAGAAATATTCACAATACAAGAAAACACCCTTTATGCAAAGCAGTTTGGGAACTGTAGTACCTAAAACCCAATTTTCAGAGGGGTTGATCAACCCATTGAATTCACTGAAAATCAGACCCCCATGAGCAATTTCACAAGATATGTATCTTTGTAGATACAATCTCTTTTAAATGCTTTTAATGGATGATTATCTCCATTTAATTCTCATTTTCTCCTGCCACAGTTCCATATATTAGAAAACTCAAGACACAGTCTCCAGTTTTTGAAGTTCCATCACACGCACATTACCTCAGTGATCCAGAGCAGGTAACATCTCAACTTATGATGGATAAGTTCCAGGTTTTTGCATATAAAAGTCCACTAAAGGGCATGATCCAAAGTCCATTGAAATCACTGGAAAGAGTGCCATTGACTTCAAATAGCCTAAATATAGCAAAACCAACTAATTTTGGTAGGTCACTTTTGTTTACCTCATTGTCTTTGTCAAAACCCTACCACATGAACTAGCCATGAGCTTATTCTGGGCCTAACAACTGGTAACCCAGCCTAGAATGTTAGCCAGGTATTATCTGATGAATCTATTTCAACCATAATGATTGAAATACCACAAAAGTTACAATTAAAATCCTAAATCTGGCTCAATTAAATGTTTCATCAGTTTCATCAGTTACCTGTGAGACTGTTAAATATTTTTCTGACTCAGAAAAATTCTGATATAAATACATATATGAGTGAAGCAGAGGGCAAGTCAAAAAATCACGATCACCACATGAAAGCTGTGAAAGTTAAAAAGTGTGCAACTGCTTGAAGTGATTTTAAGGGATGACTGTCATTGGAATTAATATGGTTTGAATGTTTAAAAATTGCAATAGATTCCTTTACTTTTTGAAGGGTGTCTGATTCCTGCTGTGAAAGCTTAATGTCTGTCTATGTGATGGAAGGTTGAAGGTATTTCAGTGTATTGTTAGCTAATGTTTATTTAACATATTGGAACAGTCAACAAAGGCCAACAGAATGGCAAGTATAAGGTTAAGTCAAATGCCAGGTTGGCATCCTCTGAAGCTCCCAACTATCTGGTCAGTGTAACCTCTAAAAATCCATGAAGGGCAATGAAATGAAAATTCTAATAACATGACATACAGCAAGTAAGAATTAAATAATATATAAAGCAAGAAGAAAACTAAAAAGAAATCCTTACAGATAACAACTGAGGTTCTCAGCTCTAAAGAAATATGCATATAGCACTTTAAATCATATAATGATCTCAAAGCACTGCTTCCTTATGTAACTGCTCTTACTATAATCATTAAAGATGGGGAAAATGAGATTCACAATCCAATAGAATAAGAGTCAATGGCAGATGCATGAATGGAACCTAGAAGTCGCTTGCTCTAATCTCTACACCCCACACCCAATATTGTTAAGCCAGATGTTTTATTGCTATAGGGTTCAGGCAATGAAATCTGTTAAAAGTACTAGATGAACTTCTAGCATATTTAATTAAAAGATATTAATTGAGGCTGGCTATCAGAGCTGACTTCCCAGGCTGGTCTGTAATAAGACCTTCAAGTAATAGACTCATCAGAGCACCACCAAAACGAAACAACTGGAAGCCAACCATTTTAGTATGTTTCTATTAGACATAAGCTGACTGTATATAATGGTACCAAAGGAAATAGAAAAATTACTGATTTTTTGAACATTTCCCCCTGTTTCTGCTAGAATCTGTATACCTATATTAGGTATTGTTGGTATGGTACCCAAATACCTCACAACGCTACTGCTATGGCAGGGAAGAACTGATCCTGTCAGAATGGAGTGGGGTTGATCCTCTCTTCTAGTATTGATCAAATTTTTATCTTTAATAAAATGATCCCTATTGACATGCTGAGGGGACAGGAGATATACATCTACAAAACCTTGAAAGAATGGTAACTCAGATTACGGTAAAATGCATTCACTATTCATATAGTATGGCATGTATGTAGGAGGCACAGAAAGTAAACAGTGGCCTCTAATGCTCCATTGTTCCAAAACATGAGGTTTTCTCCAACTTATGGCATATAAACAGGAGGTTTTCTTCTGTAAAGAAATGGATGGGAAATGATTAAGTGATTCCTATTAATTTACAGAATAAAATAAGCGATCTGATGTCATCCTTTCAAGGATAGCTGATTCCAAGTTTAAACAATGCTACATTGCCAATTTTTATCAGCTTTACTATAGTTGATTGTGTTAGGTTATCTTCAATACTGAGGCAGAAACTCAGCTTTCCTAACCATATGAAACAAACATAGCAACACTCAGGCAGTAGACAAAACAATGAGAAATCCCCCACCCCCAAAATCTCTCTCTCATTCCTTCTCCTCCTCCTCCCTTCCTTTTTTGTTTTTACTTAAACATAACTGAGGATTTCCTACGTCAAAATTACTTCATTGGAAAGCTATCAAGTCATCATCAACTGAGGTTAATACCAGAATGAACACTTCAGTTAGAATAAAGATTACTATTAAATGAACTTAATGGGGCAAACTTTTGAAGCCAACCTTGGCAGGAATGGAATACAGTTTTTATTTGCAGTCTGAGATTAATAGCTAAGAAATAAAGCCAAAAGAGAGAAGCCTGTGGCGCTTCCAATTTTTTAGAGTGTTAATGGGTGAGTTGAGAAGGTGGGTATTTTTCAAAGGGAGGGGGAGAATCCAAATTTTAGAAATTAGTTATGGCAAATCCTCTGGTTATTTCTTTATTTAAAGCTTACAATATGCTAAGTGTAGAACTGAAAAGACCCACTGGACCAATTAATTTATGTACTCATTAAATGCTTGATCCTTTATTCATAATACAGAGAATCCAAAACTAGAACTTGTAATCTTATTTTTTGCATTAAAGGTGATGGAAGAGTTAGAATCATATTCTCATGCCTGAACTTTCATTTAGCTTATTTACTCAGAATTGGAAAAGGTTTGCTTTCTCCTCCCTCTCTTATGCCCCTTGGTCATATGTACCCAAAATATCCCAAGAAGAAATCATTTTGTGAGATTCTGGCCCAAGATGGTAAAAATATTTCCACTGCTGAGCTTTCATACCCAGACCCAAGTCTAAATGTAATCGGATAACTACCACTTTAGCCCAACTCTTCAGCTTTATGTATCCATAAAGATATATATACGACACACATTCATATATTAGATAGATAGGTATAGAGACAGAGAAGACAAGAACAGTTGGGTCAGTTGGGTGTAATAGTACCTTAGGCTCATTACAGTTTATGTGAAATGGCCTCTCCCATGAAAGAAAAAATTGATGACTTGAAATAGAGGATTTAGGATGGAGAAAATTTCTGGTACTAAAATGGGATGATAGAACCAAGCTCCCTTTCTTCTTGCCCCTCCTAGCCACCTTAGTTCTGCATCAAAAAATCAACTATTTTTTTCTTTTAAATAGACAGTAACCTCAAGATTGAGATCATATTCAGAATCCCAGCACTGTAGACGGAGAAAAGAATGTGTGTTTTCTATCTAGGAAAGAAAAGGTGAGATGTAACTTCAGAACTCACCTGACTGAGCTATAATTAATATAATTTATTATTTGTATGATAGTAACATGTGAAGGCCTTGACTGAGACTGGGGCCTTATTTAGCACACACTGTAAGAAACACAGATCCTGCTGTGAGGAGCTCCAGTCTAAATAGACAAGAAAGACAAAAAAGGGATAAAGGAAGCTTCGTTATCCCGTTTTATAAATACAGAACTGAGGCAGAGAGAGACTGTTTGAATGGCTCAACACCAAGCAAGAAGTTTGTTACAGAGCCAGATACTGAATCTAGATCTCCCAGAGTCCTCATTTGGTGTCTTAGCTACAAGAGCATCCTTTGTAATTATATCATGTGGCCAAAATGATTAAGACAGTTATGCAAATAAAAACCATGAAATCATTTTTAAACAAAATATTTTTAAAAAGCAGAAATTTTAGGGTTTTTTTTCTTTGCCTTATCTTTTGAACCAGTGGGGTGTATATTTGAAACTTTGCTTTGCAACTATGTGTACTAGAAACTTTGCTTTAAAAATAAAACAAATCCTCATTAATAATTTAACTCCAGTAGCTGGGCTTTGAGAAAAATAGCATCTATTTCAAGACTTACCATAAAATCATGACAGTTGCAATATGAGTGTAAGTCTAGTGCATACTAGGATGTTGCACATTAATTGGCCTGTGTGGAACCTGTTGGCATGCACTAGAAGTTACCTAGAGTACAGGACTGTGGTACTATTTGAAACGGGACTAGGTGAATACACACTAGGAAACAGTTAGTGCATGGGCTCACATGGGACATTTGGCTTGCAACATGTTAGTATGCACTAAAATTTACATTCATCTGGCATGGACAAATGCACCATGTAGATAAGCTCTTAGATTCATTTTGTTCTCTGATGTTGTGACCAAAGATTTTTGTCCCAAAATCTCTAAGGCTATGAGATAAATGTTAACGGGAAATTGAAAGAAAAACCTCAGAAGGGGTTTAAAATTCTGGCAGGTAGTAGCAAAAGATGCTAGTCAGTTACAAAGCAAGGACGAAGTGGGATTTTCTCCCACAAAAGCTCATGCGATAAATAAATTTGTTAGTCTTTAAAAGTGCCATAGGAATCCTTATTTGTTTAAAGTAAGGACAGTAATTAGAAACATTTTGTATCATGCAAATTGGGTAGTTAGCAACAAGAGATAACTGTAGAATAGATCACTTCAACCTATGTGATTGATCAGTGACTCTGCTCTCTCCCATACTCTTTTAAGGAGTACCTCACATACTCATTCACTTAACATTATCTCCTATTAGAATTCCACCTTAATAAACTTTATAAGTCCCCCCTCCCTTTTCTGGCATTTCTGAACGTTCCCACTCTTCCCCGCCCATCCTGGCACATCCGCCCTCCCCCTCTGCTTCATGATGTTCTGTCAAATTCTCACTCCTCCTCCCTCCCCTTGGCATGTTTTTGCATGTTGTTCCCCCTGCCTTCCTGTGGGTATAAGAGGAGCAGCCAACCACTGTGGAGATTGTTGGAAACTGAGAGCCTCAGGTTGGAGAGTGGAGACCCGATTGAAGCTGAAGCCTGTTGAAGGAGAGCAGAGCAGACCCCTTGGAGTGGTGAAGCAGCAATAGCAGCCCCCTCAAAAGAGATCAGTGCAGAGAAAGGATCAGACCTAGAGACACCAGTAAGGCATTGATGCGCTAAAATATCTAAGCACACTACCTAACTAAGTCCTAACCATATGCTTAGACTTTAAAGCCATCCTTTGCTTATGACAGATCAGAAAAAAGACGAAACAGAGGGATGATTTATAAGATTTTATAAGTAAAAGAGCATTTGAGGTCTGCCTGTCAATAAAGCTGAATGACTGCTGTTTGAATAAGAGGGGCTCATCTCCACCCATTCCACAAGTGACTGACGATCATTTGTTGAATGATATAGATTATTAAAGATTTTTAATAGTTTTAAGGTATATAGTATAAGTTATCAATAAGTATTTAATGACTATGTAAATTTTCAAATAGTGTATTACAGCAGAGTACCAGCATTCAGAATAGTGGTCTTGGTAAGCAAACTGAGTCTCTGGGGTAACCGTGTAACTCCTTGGTAATACATTTGGCTTTTAGGACAAATCCACACCACAGTGCTCAGCCCAAATTGGTCCATTTCAAATCAGGAATCTCTCCAGGGGAAAATGGGGAGAAATCTTCCTTCCAAAATTAAATAGCACCACGAGCGACCTGCTGACCCTGTCTGCAGCTCCATTCATGGAGACGGAAGTGAGAGGAAAGACTAGAAGGTTCACTCTGCAGGCAGAGAAGCATCTTCCTCTTTACAAATGTTAGGTGGGGTGTTAGAGAATTTTCATCCAATCTGAGCAATGATAGGGAAAAGGTGATCTAGGACTTTGTCCTTCACTCACATTGCATTCTACCATCTCTCTCCTTTCCCAGAAGCTTAGTCATTGTAGCATTTAGGTGACAAAAGAGAAATAAACAAGGTCAGTCTTTATATTACATGAATGTAGTTTTAATATTCCATTTTCCTTTGTATTTTTGAATTGTATGAAAGTTTACATAACAAAAACAGACAAGATTCCTGTAGCTAGATCTTCACAGATTTGTAGGATCCTGACTGAACTATGTGAGGTTGCTCCTACAAAAGTCAATTAGATATGTAGCTGAATTATTTTGCTGAGCTCACGCTGGATGAATTTTTCCCCATGCAAAGAACCTGCATAAGACCAATGTCCCACTTAATTCCCACTTGAGTCCTATTTTCCAGGGTTATGTCATGAACAGGTCTTGTGCTGGGCTTCTGCACAGTGGTAAATTTTACGTTTTGTGAACTCTACGGTTTAGTGCAATGAATAAGTACTGCTCTTTATTGGGCCTTTTATGATCTCCTATCATTTAACAAAGGAGGGTAGAGTGAGTAGTGTCAACATTTTTGCAGATGAGGAAACAGTAGAACAGAGATCAGTAGGAGGTCAGTAGCAGTGTTGGAGAGCTACATCTCTCATTTTCTTTCCTTCTTTCAAAGGGGGAGCCGTGTTAGTCTATTGTAGAAGAGCAACAGAGTCCTGTGGCACTTTTAAAGACTAAGAATCTTCAAAGCATCTGACGAAGTGGGATTTTCTCCCACGAAACCTCATGCGATATATAAATCTGTTCGTCTTTAAAAGTGCCACAGGACTCTGTTGCTTTTCTTATTCTCGTCATTTGGATAACTGCTGCTCACCATACTTTTCAGATGCAGACACTACATATTTACAGGCTTTTTAATACTTGCAGCTGATATAAAAGATTTAGGAATGTTTTACATAATGTAGATTATACTACTCCATCATCAAATTATTGGCCAGACTCCAAACTCAGTTACACTTCTGTAAATATGGAGAAATTCCACTGATGTCCACTGTCTTAGAGGAAACAGAAGCTGAAACGACGTATTTTATTTGCTTTGCTTCCATTATAAGAATATATCACGTGAAGCTCTTATTAAAGACTGCTTGGCATTACACATTCCAGCATCCCATTTTGTGAAGTAATTAATAAAACTAACTTTAAATAAATATTTTACAAAAAAAAGACAAAGCATTCCTATTCACGCTCACCTTGTTTGTCAATTTTCATCCCAAAGTGATTTTTTTCCCTTTTAACAGCTGACATCTAAACAGCTTGAGCATAATTTATAATGAAAATGCTGACATCAACTTAAACTGCAATGGCATGGACAATGCCAGTATATTTAAAAAAAAAAAAAATCAAGAGAAGCCTCCCCTTAAAATAAACTGCACAAAGTTCAAATCTCAGATTAAAAGCATATAAACCTGAAATACTTTTCTTGATGATTATTCTGTGTGTAGTCAAACAGCCTGTCCTCTGCAGAATGCTCGAGTAAGACAGATTTTTAAGGAGTCATGGCTTCTAAAAGGTTCGTTGGAAAATTCTTCTTGTGTAAGTAGCGTACCATAAGAATTCTTCATTTTCTGTAATTATACATTTCTAACAGGGACTGGGGCTATTAGCATGCACAAACACCCTCTATAACAAAACAGTCATTTAGGAAAGAGAAAACAGAGAAATCTAACACTCTGCTGCCATGACCGAAATGGTAAGAGCTGCTGCAGTTGCCAAATACGATACACAAAACATTTAATTTATAATAGTTAGAACCTGGCCCTTGACCAAGCCTAAAGAACGATGTCTTATTTCACTTGCTCTTGAATATGTCTCTTTCGGAGATAAATGACTGTGCTGTTTGCCAGTTCTCTCCTCTGTTTGGCGTTTTGTTTAGCTCCGCTTGTGACAAGCCAAGAGTTGATGCATCTGCTTGAATGTGTAATATACATCTTTGGTCAACTTAGCTTTTTTCCTTGACAATATTATGTCAAACAATCACATCACAACTGGCTCTGATCTCTTTGTTGTTAGCTAATAAATTAAAGAGTATTTATTATCTGCAATCCTTTTTTCCTTTTTAATGGTGACACATTTGTGGTGAATTACAGGGCAGCTTTATAAACTAGGCTGTGGGCCAGTATCAGCCCCAGCGTTCATGTGAATGTTCCCTCTCCCACTTGGCCTCCCAGCCTGGTGGTAAATCAAGGCAGCTGTCACAGCACACTAAGTTAGTGTGCGTCATTGAGGAGAGCAGGAAGCGTTGGGGGTATAATTCTGTCCATCAAACTAATATGTTATATCAGTAGCTTTGTAATCTTCTGCTATAAGTTATGGGAAGTGACACCTAAGAATTCACTTTGAAAGCAATGTGTTCCTCTGACTTTAAGCCAAAACAGCCCCAATCTGCAGCAAACCCTCCTCTGTTTACATGAGCAGATCTGTAGCAGCCAGCAGCCCTTTAGCTATCAATGCAGCAGTATTTTACACATTCCACTGTGAATCTCTCTCTGTTTACAGTCTTTGAAAGAGAGTTTGTAAACTTTTTAAACATGATTTCTTCCCTTCTTTTTTACCCTTGCTTTAACCTTCAGTAGCAGGATAGATAAATACACCCCTTGAATGTTATCATGACAAAGTGAACTCCTGACAGATAGGAATGAATGGGCGACCTATTTCCCTTGTCCAGACCTGCATCAACCTTTGCCTTGACAAATGTGGGAAATGGCTGTTAGGACAGAAGAAGAATACACAAAACACTATGATAGGAATGTCAACTTTTCTGCTAAATGTTCACATGATACTGAAAGAAATGAGTGACGATAACCGTAAGTAGGAAATGTGTTTCCCAAACAGCTTCCCAAAGATCCAATTCACACTGTATCTCTTCTGAAAGAAGCCCTTATTTTCAGTGACTTTGTAATGCTTTTGAAGACCAATTTAAAAAAAAAAAAAAAAGAAAAAAGAACTTGGGCTCAATTAAGCCTTTTTGTGAGGTGTGATCTGATCTGAAAGAGGTCTAGGAGACATCTTCAAAGAGTCTTAACCAGACAAGCATGTCCTACCTCCCCTATGCATTGAAACTAAATATCTATGTTAAAAAAATATTCAATGTCTATACTTACATTGGCAATCCAAAGTCTAATAAAGAAGATGGTGAGAATTTTATTTTTTGCTTATCTTAAGTCTTAAATCCTATGAAGTACTTTGCTTTACTTTGTCAACCTTTATAATCTAGGTTTACGTACAGGAAACGATTTCTATTTTTCTCTCTAAATGCTTTTTTTAGTTCCAAAGGGGGAAAAGATCTTGGAAAAATCAAACAATAGAATCTTAATGCTTAAAGCATTCACTGGAAATGTTACCATACCTATATCTAACCTTCTATTTGTTAAAGCTTAACACACAAGAGATTTAAAATTTTTCAGAATTATGAAACACACATTTCTGTTTCTCTTAATGTGTGGGATATACAAACATTGCTCCAGTAAGTCTTTCAAGGTCAACTAGAAACTCAAATGATATTTCACAGGGTCATATGGCAAACCACATAGTGTAAGCACATAAGAAATCTTATATTTAGGAACATCACGCCTTGCTTATATGGCTTAAAAGTATGCAAAATTATATGACAGCCTCAGCTAGATAGTAAAAGAAATTAAATCTTGTACCTAAAAAGGAATCTATTTAAAGAGTAGCCTTTCATTTTCTTAGTCTGTTCATCTTGGAAAATTAAAGCTGTAGTGGCTTGGGATTTTTTCTCCAGGACCCCATACATGTTTCAGAAATCCTATTCTGGTGTAGTAGCTTGTAAACTGGAACCTGATGCAACAAAGACATCAAGTGTAGCTTCTGAACTAGGTAAAGTTAACTGGCCCAGTTTCATAGAATTTACACTAAATCAGTTCCAATGAGATGGGGATAGTGGTGGGGCTGAAACATCATCACAAGTGAGATGCAAGAAATTACAAGAACTATCAGTAGGAGTCACACCTCTGTGTAGCCAGGGGCAGGACACTGGGGTTGACGCAACCCATCAGCAGAAGGCCCTATCAGGCATCAGGGCTTCATGCATTCACACCTTGCACACCACACTACACTCAGGACTCAGTCTGGGATGCTTGCTTTTTTATATATCCTCCATGAGCTGCACTCACATCACCCACATAATATGTAAATTCTCTCCCATTTCTCAAGCATTCTTTCCCAAGGATGTTGCCTTCCCGCATAAAGCAGTGCATCCTTCCCTCCCCCTCCCCCCCCCCATCCCCACAACACACATACACCATGAGGCGAGTTTTCTTACTTAACAACTTCTGCACTCAAACCCTTTAAAGCATCACAAAACACCTGATTTTCATAATCACATTGGTTGCTCAGTGCAACATATAACCTCTCTCTGGTACCCGCAGAATGCCAGGCACCACAAACCATCTCTTTCTCAAAGGACTCAGTGATTTCAACAGGGCCTTGGGAAACAACATCAGGGAACAGTGGAAGCCCTCTACAAGGAAATTCTGGGGGTAGATATGGAAGGACAGACGATGCAGGAACCAGCAAAAGACAGGTGATGGGGAAAGGGGCTTTTGTGGATCCCCTGCTATTCATGAGTTATGGGAGCGGAAATCTCTGGCTATTTCTGTGGGAGGCCACAGGAGCTCCTCCATTAATGGAAAAATAGGAAACTCAGTGAGTTGAAAATATGCTTCTTTTCCCAACATAGCCTAGTGCCACACAGCAGAGAAAGAGCCCATGAGGACTTGTATTCAGGCATGAACTGGGTCAAAAAAGAAAGGTTTCAATTTAAAAACTTGCACACCGTATAGTTATCAAATGGACTAAGCCCTTTTAGGACACAAATAAATTGACAAAGAGAACACCATATGAAAGGCACATTAAATGTGCATATTCAGGAGTTAGTGTTTCCTGTTCATTTAATCAAACAAAACCAAATGAACTGATAGATCTGGATTTGTTTTGAAACATTACTTTTTCCACGTTAGTTATAAATCTATTGCCTATCAATTTCATTGGGTGACTCCTGGTTCTTGTGTTATCTGAAGAGATAAGTAACACTTCCCTAATTCATTTGCTCCATGCCATTGACAATTTTATAGACTTCTATCCTCTCTCTCCTTACTCATCTCTTCTCTAAGATCAACAGTCTATCTTTTAAATTTCTCATCGTATGGAAGCTGTTCCGTAGTCTAATAATTTTTGTTGCCCATTTCTCTATTTTTCCAATTCTAATGTATCTTTTTTGAGACAGGGTGACAGAACTACACACAGTATTGAACGTGTGGGCACACTCTGGATTTACAGAGTTACATTACGATATTTACTCTCTTATTATCTATCCCTTTCCCTAATGGAAAGCTAACATTGTTAGCTTTTTCGACCGCTGCTTGAACATTGACCAAATGTTTTCAGAAAAGTATCTGCAAAGACTCCAAGATCTCTTCCTTGAGTGGTAACAGCTAATTTAGACCCTATCATTTTGTATGTATGGTTGGGATTATGTTTTGCAACTCTGCACTTAACAAAATTAAATTTCATCTGTCATTTTGTTGCCCAGTGACCCAGATTTATGAGATCCCTTTGTAACTCTTTGAAGTCAGCTTTGGACTTTAACTATCTTGAATAATTTAGTATCATCTGCAAAAAGAAAACATTGGCCTTTTTAAGTTAAAAAATTACAATCATCTCACAATGTCCTTTAAAAAGAAAAAAGGAAGAAAAAAAAAGCCAGAAAGACTACCCTGTACTTTTGGGTGAATGTTCATACATCTTTCTAAAAGAAACAAGTTTTGATTGTATATATCTTACTGATGGAAACTATTATACTGCGCAAGTGGATAGGAGACTTTCCCTTTTAAATCCTTAATAATGGTAGCAGAGCAGATTTTCCCATCAATTTTTGATAACAAAAAACTTTTAGTGTGTTAATGTCACACATGGTTCCACAGCAGACCACAAATGATGTCAAATTAAAAATCAGTGCCAGGCCAAATTCAACCATAGGCTAATCAAGCACCACACATCAACTCGAATAGGAGTTATGTGCAATTACACTAAGGCTGACTGTGGGAGTTTCTTTTTTAGACAACATCTTGTTTCATAAATAATAGAAGGATGATATTGTAGTTAAGGGGCTGGACTAGGACTCAGGAATCCTGGATTCAGTTGCCAGCTCTGCCACAGACTTCCTCTGTGACCTTGAGCAAGTCACTTGGTGTCTTTCTGTTCTTCATCTGAAGAATGGGAATAAAGCGCATTTCTTTCTTCCATTTTCTGTCTTGTTTATTCTAATTATATACAAGTTCTTTCTAGCATTTACTACATAATTGTAAAGCACCTACCAGAACAGGACCCTGAATTTGGTTGTGGTCCCTAAGCTCTACTATAACACAAATTAACAAATGCCAAAGGGGTAGCCGTGTTAGTCTATTGTAGAAAAATAACAGAATCCTGTGGGCACTTCCAAAAATCTGTTAGTCTTTAAAAGTGCCATAGGACTCTGTTGTTTTTCTACAAATTAACAAAGCTTTCTGCATTTCTGGACATACTAGGGTACGCCTCTATATTTGAAGACATTTTTACATACTACACTTTGCATCAACACAAAACATTGTTAAACAGTAGCAGCACCATGTACAACATTTGGAAAGCACACTCTGAGATCTGTTTTGGGAAACACGGGTTGCTAATCTATAGCTCAGTTTTTTGATAGACCTCCTTTATATATACGCACACATATGTCTAAATGTGTACACAGACACCAGTAGTTCAGGTAGGACATGGAAAGCAAGACGAAACATCCCTGTATGTGATTGTAGATGCTGTAGGCAGAGCAATAGGTGAAGTTCCTGACCACAGTACTGTAAAACTGAATGCAACATTTGCACTGTTTTCACAGTTACAAGTATATTCCCCATCTGTGACTGCTGACTAAGGTGTTTGCACAGAATGACTTCAAGTGCAGCCCTCCCAGTCTAGCCATTAGCACATGGGTTGTTCCTCACAGCCGCATAAAAATGCATCCAGAGTTCAAAGTATATCAGAAGCACAATCTGCAAAAACATTCCCAGCTATGGCTTACAAACACAGCAAGGTTCCCTAACTGGACAAATCCTGAGGCCCCTTATTACGTAAGTTCCTAAAGCTAAACATGAAGAGGGGTTTTTTGGTTTGTTGGTTTTTTTTCTTCTTTTTTTCCATATACACACAAAGGCTGGAAACTTCTAAAGGACCCATGGGAGTTGAGACCCTATGCAAGTTGAAGAGATTTTGGGCATCTAATTCTCTTAGGCTTCCTTGAAAATCCCTGCTTTTATTCCCATTGAACATTTGCAGAAGAGTCCCAGAGAGATGAAAAGCTGCTTGTTTCCCTTGAACAAACCCAAAATATAAAAGCTATGTAAGATGTCAGTATTAACACATATGACTTGGCTTTTTAGAAATAATAACTTTGTGTGCTTTTCAACACTGCACGCTTATAGTTCATCATCTTTCATCGATCCCTATAAAAGAGCAGACTGATACAAGAAAAATGGACCAAACCCATCCCCAGTGTAGTTAGAGTCTCTAAAATTCCACAAGACTCTGTGGACAGGTATGATAAAATATATGCCAAATGTTGGACTCTGAAACCCAAGGCATTTAAGTTCTTCCATGACATAACACTCCCCTAGCAGAGCAATGAACTTTTTTTCTTATCTTTTGTCAGTGGTGGAGAGAAAAAAACACTATCCTAAGACAGACATGATGAAATGTCCCCAGTGCATAGTTCAGGGCAAGTGCACCTGAATTCCCCTCTCAGGGTCCCTCAAGAAGCACCTGTTCTGGGCTCCTGGTTTCTCCTTAGGATATTTGAGTCTCTTTCCCTCCTGACATTTTTTTCTTCCAGGCTACACAGTTCCCTGCCTAGACTGTGATAGCCCCAACTAACCAGACCACCTAAGCAAGCCACAAGCTGGGCTCTGTTTTCTCTTTGAAGGCTATGAACAGCTGTAATGGCCACCACTGAGAGTTACCATAGAGCTCTTTATAGTCAACACGTTTATTGTTAAAATGATAGCATTACAGCACAAACATGTAAAGAAGAATAAAGTTCCTATAAGCAATGAAGTTCCTATAACCTCACCAGAGGACACCCGTCAGTCTTATGGGGCTTCGGCATTTTAAAATCCTCCTAATCCCTCCCAGAAAGAATTCTGTCCCCTTGGACAGAAGGTCCTGTCATTTTGCTGGGTTTTAAATGAAGGGCTTGAGTCAGTTTACACTCAGCCCATTTATCCAAATCCTTTCTTTGTCTGTTGGTCTCTGGAGAATCTAGCATGAAGGAGCATAAGTAAGCCTCTCCAAGGGATGGTACCTCTCTAGGGGTGCGTCTATACTTGTAAATTAAGTCGACTTAAGCTTGCTTAAGTCGACTTAATTTACTCTGCGTCTACACTACACTTTCCTTAAGTCGACTTAAGCAAGCTGCTTAAGTCAACTTAAGGAAAATAAAGTCGACTTTGTTAAACCTCCTTTTAGGTTGACTTTAGGCTTAAGTTGACTTTCTAAAGTCGACTTAGCCAGTGCAGATGCAGAGTAGCCCTAAGTTGACTCTAAGTCGACTCAGGGCTCTCCAGGACTCCCCCACTGCCCTCCCTGCCAGGGGGGTGGCACAGGGAGAGTCTGGCATGCCACCCCACAGGGCAGGGCAGAGCCCTGCCCATCCTGCCCCTATGCCTTGCCAGGGTCCTTGTCCCCCTTTGCCCCATTGTACCCAGGTACAATGGGGCAAAGGCTGAGCCCCTTGGCACCTGGCAAGGAGTGTCCCCCCGCCACCATGGACCTGCCCCAGGTCCACCTAGCACCTACAAGTCGACCTAGGCATCTAGTGTGGATGCTCTAGTTCGACTTTGTAAGTTTCCCCCCTAAGTCGACTTAAAATTTAGGTGTAGACATGCTAAGTCGACTTAGCTAAAGTCGACCTAAATTTACAAGTGTAGACATAGCCTAGAAGTGTTACAAGCTTAGCAAGTCTGCCTAATCACACCACTCCACACTGTTCTCTGCTCCTGGAGGAGCTGTGGTCACTGTTCTCCGGGGAACTGCATGCAATCCTTGACCCACAATGATACGTACATTCAATACAGTAAGATCTCCCAAAGGTATTACAGGAAATTGCCCCATCTGTCAGATACAGGACTTGCACTGTGTACCCTGCTTTGAGCCAGATACAGTATGATAGTTAAGAATCTTTACATGTCTTCTCTCCCTCAGAAGCCACCAACCAGCCTGCACTGGAGAAATAAAATATTCAACTGTTTGACTTCAGCCAGTGACAGCATTTACTCCCCCTCTGACCAAGTGCCCTTTTCCTCCAAATTTAAATGTAGAGAAAAGCCAAAGAACATTAAACATTTTTTAGTGCAAAGGTGGACAATTATCAGTTGAACTGGCACGTTGTGTTACACTAGGTTTCACAAGAGAGTTAATAGCAACAAACCAGTCATATATTATGTAAATTGAGAACTATCATCCAGAACACCATTGGCCACAGTGACTAGCGAGTTTGGCTATCTCAGTCTCGGAATGTCTGACTTAAATCACCTTGGGGGGGGGGGCTGTTTGAGCATTCATCTTCTGAAAAATCAACGTACTTAGGATATCAAGTCATTTTTAAAAAATCTTAAACCTTTCAAATACATTTATCTTCCTCCTAATGCTGAAAAAGTGAAATCTTATCTTTCACAATAACAACAATTACGAAAAGCAAGTGTTGAGAGCTCAGGGATTTTTTCCAAAGTTCTAATGTTAAAGGTGGAACTAAAGTTTCATATTAAGAAATGAGGCTATGTAATCCTAGCATGAAATAACTACTTTGATACATTTCTCTATATTTTTCAGATAAATAATTTAACTTTTTTTTTCATTGTTCACACAATGGGCAAATAGTTTACTAACAATATACAATTTTCGGGTTTTTTTAATGAATTCTTTGTGAACCATTTCCCCCATTATTTCCCCAGCTTTGGTTGGTCCTCCTTCCTCCTCCTTCCCTATTTTAAGTGGGGGAAAACAATCTGAAGTAATTTCCCTCTTGTAAACCACAGTCATTTGGCTCATTTAAATCCATCTTGTTTCAATCCCACACACTCTCTCAAACTGTAATGCAACTGACAACCTTCTTTCCTTAATATAAACAGAAAGCAGTAGGAAGAGCAAACATCAGCTGAACTAATCCTGTGCTCTGCGATTCTGCTGTAGACTTCATGATCCTTAGCTAGCTGTTCCTATTTGTAAATGGTAGCAGGTTAACCTGGGTTGACACATCAAGCTGTATCACAATTTTATAGCGAGTTTTGGGATTACAAAGACTTCCTCTCTACCCACTCTTGCAAATTTCACACCAATAAAAACAGCACAGTCCAATGATTCCGCTCCAGTCAAATATGCAACGGGCATGCCAAATCGTTGGAAAAGTATCATGGTAAGTGTGGAATGCTGACAATACACATGCTGTCCAAAGGCCTTGGGATTTTCAGACATTGTCTCCATTTTTCCCCCCAAGACTTTCCTCTACAAATGCTCATCTCCAGTAAAAAATAAAATAAAAGTGTAAAAGAGGCTATAGGTTACACTTATAAACAGACTATTCCTTTACACATGCTTAATCAAGACAATCCCTTGTTTAAACCTTCTGAATCTTTATTGCTGTTTTTGATGGGACATAAGCTTTTGTGACTTTTCGTGTCTAATGTCAGAGAAATGAAAAGGTCAAGCAATAAGTGCAGTTTATCACTGGCTTCATTTTCTAGTCCGGAATAAAATATACAATATATCTGGAGCAATGCAAGTTCTTGAAGGTTTAAAATATGATTCAAGCACTCCTTGTGCGAAGAAAACAGACAACAGCTGGGAAATTACAGAAGAACTCCAATGGGGGCTTCAGCTGCCTCAGTATACAGCTTTATTAAATGAATTACAATTTTATTATAATGTCTACATAGCTGTCAACAAATTGCTTCAAAAACAACAGCTGAGCCTTGCTTCCTTTTCTACTTTTCCAGCAACTGAATAACTGTAGATTCCTGTGAAATGTTGGGTTTTGGCATCCTTGGGAGCTTAAAAAGATGAACAGAACATAAGAACAGCCACCTAGTCTATCTATCCCAGTATTCTGTCTTCCGACTATGGCCGATGCCAGATGCTTCAGAGGGAATAAACAGAACAGGCCATCATCAAGTGATCTATCCCATCAACCATTCCCCGCCTCTGACAACAGTCAGCTTGTGAAATAGTTACTTTATAGACTCATAGACTTTAAGGTCAGAAGGGACCAGTACGATCATCTAGTCTGACCTCCTGCAAAATGCAGGCCTGAAGACCTCACCCACCCACTCCAGCAATAGGCCCCCAACCTATGACTGAGTTATTTACCTCCTTAAATCATGATTTAAAGACTTTAAGATACAGAGAACTGACCGGTAGGTGAGCCATGCCCTGTGCTACAGAGGAAGGAGAAAACCCCTCAGAGCCCAGGCCAACCAGCCCTGGGGGAAAATTCCTTCCCGACCCCAAATATGGTGATCAGTTAAACCCTGAGCACATGGGCAAGTCTCAACAGTCAGTTACCCAAGAAAAAATTCTCTGTAATAACTCAGAACCCACCCCATGTACTCGTCCCCCTTCCCTTTATGTATGCTTGCCAAGATTTTCAAATGCATGTGCCTAATGTTAAATACTTCTATAAAAATGGCCTGGATTTCGGATTAAAGCAATTGCAGCTCCATTTTTGTGTCCTTTGGGACTGCAGATACTGTATAAACACAATATTATTCAAAGCCATTCTAACAATTTGATTAGCACCCCAGTCTTTCGTGCACCAATCTACATGCAGCTTTCACAAATTTCTGTAATGTATGCCTGCACTTGTATTTGTTTAATGCCTCCAAGATATATGCACTGACTACAGGATAACGATAAAGCAGCTAAGCCCAAAGTAATAGCAGCAAGTTCAAAAACAGTAACGATGTTTGTCTTTTCAGGCTCCCTTTTCACTTATATTCAAAGCACAACAAACATCAGGTTGATTTATGACTTTGTAATTAAGAATAAGAATCCAAGGGACCATTTAGTTTATCAGTCACATGGAACTAATAGTTTCATAGAAACTTATAAATTGCCATTCTGGATCAGACTAGCAGTCCCATACCTTGACCCTGAGAGGTCAGTAACAGATTTGGGGGGGGGAGATGAAATAATTTAGTCATTTGAAAGGTTTTCCCTAAATATTGTTACATAAATTTGAGGTTCTTTGAGCACAAAAGTCTGAATCTCTTCATACAGAGCTGCATTTGCCCATCTCCTACAGGGTTTCAGTAGCTCAGAACACCTGTCAGAAATAGCATGGAGTTGCTTCCATTTCAATCCAGCAGGCTTCCCTCAGTAACATTACTTTCCGCACATTCCTTAAAAGTGGCTATTTTGGTTCCTCTAGGTCAGGACCAAGACAAAGGTAACAGAGATCATTCTCATTTAAAAAGGACGATCTATATTATCACAAGGGAGTGTCACTTCCTTTCCTTTTTCTCTACCATTTGCCACTTTTTCCTCAAATGTCTTTTCCACAGCCATATTAGCTTTTCTTTCCCTCAGCTCAAACTTTCCTCCTCTTTTTCTCCCCACAACCTCCATTCTCCCATTGGGTCTCCCTCGGTTGGGAAGGAACCAAAGCAGAATTCTCTACCTTTCTTATGCAACATTTCAGAGGACAAGCAACTGAGTCTGAGGATGATGACTTACTTCTGAGTGTAGGTGAATTAAAAGCCCCGGGATTGAATGCCAGAGAAAACAACTTACATACTGTAAAAACTTGCCAAATGATTTATACAAAGCATTTAAATAGTCTAGTTTTTCCTCAAAGTGTTTCAAGAAAAAGTTTCCTTTTTCTTAAAGAAAACCTGCACAACGCCTTCAAAGGGCAAGCGTGAGAACTTAAATCCTAACTCTGCTAAACACTAAAAAGCTTGGTCTCAACAGAGACACTGGTTTTATGGCTCATTACAACAATTTGTAACTGACTAACCCTCCTCTGTACCCATGTGGGTCCCAGGAAACTAGAACCTGAAGAAAAGCTTTGTGTAGGCTTGAAAGCTTGTCTCTCTTACCAGCAGAAGTTGGTATAAAAGATACTACCTTATCCACCCTGTCTCTGCAAGGCTGTGTACACACTAGAGACTTGTCCCACAATAAAGTTGCTGCAAGACAAGGAAAGCAACACTGGCCTCCATCCACACAGCACTCCTGGTAACGAAAAGGAGCGTTCACACGCGCCTTTGAATTTTTCTTACAAGGAGCAGTGCATGATGGGCACCTCTCCCACCATGCCCTCCAGTAGCCAGGGTTCCCCGGCAGCATCAGGGCTCCAGCTGCCGTAGTTCCCAGGAACCCCAGCGGCGGGAGCCCCATTGCCGCCAGGGACCAGAGAACCCCAGGGGCTACTTGTTAATTTCCCTGCTCTGTTAAAGCAGGGAAATTGCCAAGTATGGCCTTGTTTTTGGAACGGGAATACCATTGGAATGGGTTACCTAGGGAGGTGGTGGAATCTCCATAATTGGAAACATTTAGGCCCGGTTGGACAAAACCCTGGCTGGGATGATTTAATGGGAGTAGTCCTGCTTTTAGCAGGGGATTGGACTAGGTGACCTCATGAGGTCTCTTCCTGTCCTAATATTTTATGATGCTATGATCAACAGAAGTTGAGCCAATAGAAGATACTACCTCAACCTCACATCCTGGGATCAACACAGATACAACACTGCAAATAATCAAAACAAAAGATGTCTTTTGATGGAAAGGACGGGGGGTTGTAGGGGAGAGGACTCATTTTGAGAAGTGATTTGTTAAGAGTTTGAGATTTGTATCAAATAAGGTGGTATCAGCTAGGACAGGGGTGTCAAACTTATTTGCTATGGCGTGCCAGATTTGACTTGCATGTATTTCAAGTGGGCCGTACATACCGTAAATCGAAATACTATGGCACTCTTGCAGCATTGCAGAGTGCTGTGTATGTGAAACTGCACTCTGCAAGACCTCTCTCTCTCTAGGGAGAGAGTGTGGTCCCGCAGAGTGCAGTCACAGGCCAAGTGGAAGAGCTTTACTGTGCTTGACACCCTTGAGCTAGTATTTCCTCATTTACCTTAGTATGGGTATTCTCCCTCTGATGAAGCACTCTATGGTTATTTTCCCTCCTGTTAGAGTAATTCTTTTTCACAGCCATTTAATTTCTTCAGTTTCCATCTACCATTCTGTGCAGTTGGAGTGATAGTGTTTGGTGAAAGGAATCTATAGCTGGAATGCTAGCCCCAGCTTATTATTTTAGCAACTGGACTGGACTCTTTCCAAGTGCATTTTTCAACAATTAAAATAATAAAACTACATAAACCTATTCCAAAGCTGTTTGTGTAGAGAAAAGCCCGAGGAAAAAACACAGACACACAAAGATTTTTTTGACTGGTGCATGACAGTGTGACTCGGGCTTGTGGGCTTTTGTGGCCACGGAGAATATTGTACATCTGAGCACAGAGCACTCACCAAAGACAGCAGCACAGAACAGCAGTGACTGCCCTGCACCGATTCTGCACTTTCCACCCAGGAACTTATCATTGCCCATTTTCAAACCTCAACTCATTTTATGAATGCATTCAGCTCATCTCAGGCCTGATGCTGACAGGTGCAGAGTAACTATAGATCCCAATGATTTCAATGGGACTTTGTTGTTCCATTCTGGAGTTTGTGTGCTGCCATGCAGACTGCAGGGCAAGCCTGGGTTTTGAAAGAAGTGGGGCTAGAAGAGGGAGCGAACTATGTCACATCCGCCCAATAAAGGATTAGAAATTGGAAAGTGGCACTGGAAAGCATTCAACACACCGGAAGATCAGCTTTTCTGAACCCTGCCACTTGTTTGTGCTCTGGGAAAAGACTTGGACAGGTTTTTATTTTGGTTGAAGCAATCTGCCCATCCCTAATGATAACCAAAATGTCACATCTTCATCCAGCTCACAAGGCTCATTTCTGGGCTGCTGTTAATAAGCAGAGCAAAAAGCTGAAGGCTCTCTCAGTACCACTCCCTTCCCAGACCGCACTAGATTACCTAGGTTTTTTTCCTGACTTGCTACCTATTAAATCTTCACCTAACATTCAAGCAGGCAAGTGAGGACTATCCTCCATATTATGGCCACGCAGTAACATAATAAAGAATAAATTCTGGTGCAATTCTAACCACTCTGGGGTAGTTTCACCAGGTAATGAGCACACAACTCTTTGCTAAAAGGCAGGGAGGGATTATTAATTGGGGGAAGGTAGAAGGGCAGATGTATTCATAAATTCTGCTAAAATCCTTGGGTCCATCCTATTTTAGCTGTGCTCTCTGTTCCCAGTTCCCCTGGAAACTCAATAAAGAAATGCAAGGAGACAAGCTTCTCCAGGGAAGAAAAAAAGTAAAATGTTTCATGGGAGTGCTGTTATGATCCCATGAAATTCTAATTCAGGCATCCATTAAATGGAATTATGCAAAAAACATGCCAGACTCTTCAAATGAGTGAACCTAGTGCCAACTCCCTGAGTTAATCTTGGTCAACGGATGATCAACATTAAAGTTTAAAATCATCCCCTATTAAAACTCACAGCTAAAATCATGTTTTTACTTGCTTGCAATAATTATTTTTTAAAAGAAATTTTCGGTAGAAATCATGCTCATATGTATAACAGAATATTGCAATTTACCCAACACGGACAGAGCCACTTTAATCTCCAAAGGAGACAGTAAACAACATAGGCAGGAGTTCTACTTAACCCACACACCCTGCTAATAAGTTTAAGATAACAGGCCACTGCATTTAAATAAAATCCAGACTCATTTTAATAGTATTTGTTACAAAGCTATATCTAATTATATTAGTCAATCTTTATTACTGGCTCACGAGCACAGAGAAGTCTATTATAATCCTTCTTTCTAATGATCTCTTCACTATCACAGTAATAAAACTCTGCTATAAATTAATCATCTGTTTGCAGTCACAAGTAAACATCATCTCAATTAACAATTGATAAATAAACACTTGACTCCTGAGGCTATTGCTATTATAAATGTGAGTACTGTAGGACTCAGTGGAGCTTTGCTATTTAGCTCAAAAGTGCATTTCTGTGTACTCAGAGATTTCTGTTCTAGACAGTTTAAATGAGACATGTTATATGGAACTAAGAGGAGCGAGTTTTCCGCCATCACGGTGCCACCCACCTTTTGTGCTGCTAAGTGTGGGGGAGGATATTGTCTGTCTTTTCCAGTGATTGCTTTGTTCCTCTCAGACTAAACAGAAGTTGAAGTTAACATACAGAACATTTGTGTTCCTCCTGCTAAAGTACTTAGTAAGCTTTTTTTCCCCTAGCTGGAAGCTTTTGGTTCATCTGTGAATGTGAGCCTCATGTTGGATCACAGTTTTTCTTTTGTCGTTTCTCCTCCCCATTTAACGTGCTAATGCAGGAGAAAGATGTCATATTGATGGCCCCAAAGAATGAAGCACATCAGGTACAGCCCAATCAAGCCACTCTCCCCCTCACTTCTTTGACAGCCTGTCCCATTCCTGACAAGCAGGAGAGGCATTAGTTTCCATGCTTATTCAGTGTTTCACCTCTTGACAGAGCGCAGGCCATTCAAGGTGCCAGTTAATGCCAACGGAATGACACAGCCAATATAAATTCAAAGGCCATATCACAATAACCAATTGTCGCTGCAGACCTGGGCTGGATTTGAGCGAGTAACCTAGCAGTGAAAGACTTTGCCGTATGGCGTGAGCCATCCAGTTGCCTTTGGCCACCATTTTCAACTCTCCTCCCGCTCCAGCTCTGTCACTCACATTCCAGTCTAAGATGAATTTCTGAAGTGCATGTTACTACTCTGCTCTGCACAGATTAGGAGGAACCCTCAACAGTCTCTAGGCGGGAGCGTCAATTCTCCATTCTGTTCTTTGATTTAATAAGTTTCTTTCTGTTTTGGCTGTCTGGGGATGCTGTAGAGATGGAGTTTATCAGTAAGACCTTCAAGGAGAACTCTGCTTTTCCTGTTTTTGACTGAGAGGGCTCTAAGGCTATGTCTACACTTGTAAGTTAGTTCGAATTAAACTTCCTTAATTCGAACTAACTTAAGCCTTGGCCACGCTAGCCTTTCATTACTTCGAATTAAGGGCTTCCTTAATTCGAACTAATAAATTCGATTGCTTAGTTCGAACTAACCCTTAATTCGAAATAATTAGTTCGAATTAAGTCAATGTGGCCATATTAGTTTGAACTAACTGCTTAGTTCGAACTAATCGGCAGATTCTCCTTCATGCAACTGACTAATTCGAACTAAGCAAGTGCCCTGCATGGCCATGGCTAGTTGGAACTAGCATTCTAGTGTGGCCATGATAGTTCATTAATTAGTTCATTCAAATTAAGTAATTCGAACTAGCTTTTGTAAGTGTAGACATATCCTAAGAGCCTTGGATGTGCTGCTGTTAACACTACATACTCTGCTCACTTGAGCCTAAACCTAGGTTCTAAAAAATCTAAACCTTGGCTAAGGCAAGCCTAACCCATTTTTAGGTCAGTACCAGATTCTTAAGAGAGATCCATTTGTGAATGCAGAATCATTGCAACCTGCAGAGCTCTGGCATAATCCATTCACTTAGCTTGCTCTGCTTTTAAAGTGCACTAACTATGGTTTCCTTGAGCAGTTCTTAGCTAGTCGAACAGATGGCGAGGTACCAGAATCCAGTCAGGAGGGGATAAATGCGCAAAACGCTGTGGGGCCAACCCATCTGAAAGGTGTGGATAGCGTCACCTTGCTTGCTGGGGATGGCAGATGACACTTTTGGTGATTGCTGTTATTTGAATATATAATGAGTGGTGACTCCACGATGATGGCTGCACATCATGGTAACTACTAGAGGGCAATACTCTGGAAGTGAGGGGGATTGATGCACTCCAGTCCCTTCACAGCAATTTCCATCTCCAATTGCATGGTTGTTAACGATATTTACCCTATCTCAGTGATTTCCATTTCAGACTTTGTTTCAACAATTTTTAAGTTGTAACTTTGCCAACATCTCCCATCCTGGAAAGGTCAGCATTCCCCAAAATATGTCTATAAGGTTTTCTATCAAATAAATGAAGTAGGAATGCTACTAAAATGTTTGAGGAATGAAAGTAGGCCTGAAAATCACAGCATACTGTAAAAATCACATAATCCATGACTAGCCTTGATTGCAATTTTTCACTAGACATGATTATTTCATAACTTGCAACATATGGGAAGGAGAATGTCTTGTTAATCAAGAAAAAAAGTCATTTGTGTTAACTATTCTACTAAAGCCCAAATGCTGCAGTATCAGCACACACACCACAAAATAAAAATGTGAGGTATTAATAAGAGATACACCCGGATTAGAAAATAAGATTAGAGGTAATATTTCAGCTGTGAGGTTTTTAAAACTTAGATGAAGTTGGCACATGCTTCTCATGCTAGATAACAAACCCCGGTGTCAGTAACATATAAAATGTCCACTCCTGAGCAAATCTTAAATTTCTGACATTCTTACTCCTTGTAAAATAACTGATAGCCCAGGGATAGTATGGTAGTTAAGCCATCCATGTAGAGAAAACATTTTTTTAAAAAAATATCCTTTCCATTGGCATTCTGTAAAGCTCAGAAAAGCCAAGTGACATCTTAGCAGAAATCCAAAGGCCAGTTGATGCACGGTCCAATGCTACAAACCTTTCAAGCTCAGAGTTCTCAACAAAGTAAGGGCTCTGTCCTGAAAAAGCAAGAGGCACTTATAGCATCGGCATGAAGGTACTTTAAAGAGAAGCTCAGCCAATGTCTCAAAGGCAATTTGCAAAAAGTATTGTATTTGGAGATGGACCTGTGAGTCCTAAGGTCTGACAGAGTGTCCCAACTCAGCAACGTACTTAAAGCAATTGCCTCATTTTAAGTAGGAGAATGGTCCCTTTGACTTTGATGGGGCAACACTCATGCTTGAAGTTAGGAACATGCTTGATTACCTCGCTGTAGTGGGGAAAGCTCAGGGTGTTCTCATTTGCAGTTTGGTTTAGCTCACTAAGGTGGTTTTGGTGAGGGGGAGAGACTGAAGGATTTTGGAGCTGTGATTTTGACTGAGGCCCATTTCTATTTCTATTTCTACTTGCAAGTGTTTTGTTTATTGCCATATCAATGCTGTGTTTATTTTCTGAAACTCCTGATTACTAAATACCAGAATGAAAACAGCATCTTTAAAGACTAACAAATTTATTTCTCACATGAGCTTCTCCTTTGAAAACTCAGGAGACTAACAAATTTGTTAGTCTTTAAAAGGGCCACAAGACTTCTTGTTTGTTTTGCTGAACTAGACTAACTTGGCTACACCTTTGGAACTTGTCAACAGCATCTTTGTTTCTTAGTACTTATGTACCCTTCCCAGGGCCAGATTAACCCAGCCCAGGGGCCCCGGGCTGCCCCCCCAAGACAGGCCCCCCCAGGGCCCCTGCCCCCACCATGGGCTCCCAGCTTGCCTCCCCACAGTGGGGGCCCTGGGGCCCAAGGGCACCCCCTCCGCCCGCACTCCTGCCAATCTGTGGGGGAGGGAGGATTCCAGCTGGTGCGTGGCACGACAGGGCCCGAAGCAGCCCCCCCAGAGCCTACGGAAAGCTGTGCACCAGCTGGAGCACAGCTGTGTGGGCAGTATCAGCTGGCCCCGCCCCCTGGGTGGAGCGAGCAGGCTCTGGCACACTCCACCCCCAGGGGCAGGGCAGGAGCCACAGGTCCTCTGGCTGCAGGGCCGCCCCCCCTCCTCCGCAGGGTCAGCTGGGGAGGAGCACAGTGGCTGCCCTCCTGCCCAGACGGTGCTGCGCAGAGGTCTCCAGATTTTCACGGGGTTTTAGGGGCTTTTTTTTGGCCAGGGCCCAGGGCTTAAGCCCCTAAAGCCCCTTTGATAATCCAGCCCTGGCCCTTCCGGCCCCCAGAAATTTGTACCCTGAAACTGGTAGAGGAACAGAACGAGCAGTGTCTTCGCTAAGTCTAGTAAAACATGTTGTAAGAAAACAGAAGCCTAGCATAACTCTGGCACATTGAGAATGATTGAAAGAATCAACAAACAGAGCTTTAATGGAGTGAAGTGCTTGAGAAAGAGAAAATAAATGTAAAAAGCACCTAAAATTTGGTGCCATATGTGAGCCTGAACATAGATGTGATATAACATCTTTCATTTAGGATTCCCTCAGGGAGAAGTCCCATAGCATTTAATAAAAAGCTAAAGACTTTCTTTCCGTGTTTTTCAAATCATCCTGTAAAATCCAATAACGAATTCGATCCCTGCTACAAAATTCTATTGGGTTGTTGAGTGGAGAAAACCAACAAGAGCAAGAGAAGAGTCTCATAGTTCTCTTATACAAGGTTCAAACTAACTTCTAAAGAAGCTTGTGGTATTTCCACAGAATTCCATTAATTTTGCCTCTTAAGTATTATCCTGCTTTTCCCAAAGGCATATTTTCTCAAACCAATTAAAAAAAAAATAGATTATGAGTAGACCGGAAATTAGGCTATCACTGGGTGCTTCTAAAAATCCCATCCATCTTTTGAAAGTAATATACACTGATCTCATAATTCTGTATTTAGACTATCTCTGTGTAAGTAAAAGAAATCTAAGAAAAAAATCAGATGTGAAAAGCATACAGCAATAAATGATTGCATTCCTTTGGCCTGATGTTGGTAATAACAATTGCTGTATTAATTTAAATAGTTTGATTTATGGGGATTGACCATTAAGGAGGAATTTCAAATTCTTCTGAAAACTTAAGAATGTCTAAAAAATAATAAACTTCCCATAATGCACCTATTTCCTACTTGCACTAACAATCATCTTGTGATGTCAACTACTTCCTCTGAAAACAGCTGAAAAAACACAAACAGAAGATGAAGAACATGCACCATGGACAGACAGATAGATGAACATTTAAACATAGAGACCATTTTCATGCAAGTTAGTGGCTAAATAAAACAAGGAAAAATCTTTTGAAGCAATTCATGAGCGCAACTTCATTGCCTAGTAGCAGTGATCAGTCCCTACAGGTAAAAATAACTGTACTAAAGCCAATGAAGACATTTTAAAGTAGTCCTGCAAAGGAGGGAAGATGGTTATGGAAGATGGTCCTCTGTGTAGGTTTTCCTGGACTGACAAAATATTTTTGAACATCCATTGTTTTTCAGGGAGCTATTTTCCAACATTATTTTAAAAACTATTAGCGTCGCTTAAGAATATTTTTCATGTCTGAATTCTGATATTTGTCTACAACCGTCCTGAGTAATGAGATTGTACCGAGCTCTTCAGTAAGAAAAGACAAACAATTCTATTTGACTTTCCCAAGCACCTTCTCAGAGAGTGTGAAATTCTTGATTCATCACCATTGAAAGATGGAATAGTAACACTTGAGATGTTCTGTATATCGGCATCACAACTCATGCTTCATATTAATCAGTCGGACATTTTATGTTGTATTGAGGTAAAGCCTCCATAAGAGGTCTTTAAGGCTAGGTCTACACTCTAGACCTCACAGCAGCACAGCTATACCACTGCAGCTGCTTCACTGTAAGGTTCTCCGTGTAGCCACTCCATGCCAACAGGAGAGAGCTCTCCCGTCGGCATAATTAATCACCTCCAACTAGTGGCAGTCACTGGGTCAGTAATGGAGTATCTCCTCCTGAGACAACGCTCTCCACACCAGTACTTCTGTCGGTCAAACTTCTATCGGTCAGGGGTGTCTTTTTCACACCCGACTGAGGAAAGTTTTACCAACAAAATTGCTAATGCAGACATAGCCTAAATCTTCTAAAATGAGATGATTAAAAGCCTACAGTAAAGAAGAATGTAAGGCTATGTGTGACCTTCAGGTGGGCTAAAATTAATTAAATTGCCCTTCTCCAGTGCCCCACAGAAATCAATCCCAATCCCTGTGGAGAAAGCAGCTGGAGACCCAGGATCCAGTCTGTACAGGACTCACGGCGAAGCTTGCTCAGAGCTACACTCACACATTAAAATACTACTAAAAACAAACATAACAATTAACTTTATTAACTACTAACTAAATGAACCTTATCCTAAGAAAACAAACTACAATTAACCAAGAACAATCCCTTGCATGAAAGATACCCAAGAGTCCCAAAGTCTGTGTGGAGTTCACCCAACTCTCAGCTACAGTCTCTGTTCCAGTGTGGAAGCTTGAGTGGCAAGAAATAGCTGTCCTCTTCTTTCTTTGCTGGGATCCTCTGTAGCATTACATGCAGGCTTTCTCTTCTCCTCTGCAACCAGCCCTCAGTCCCATATGCATGTCTGCAAGGTCTGTCGCAAATGACTCCTTTACATGGAGAAAACATCTTGTTCACTCCTGGCTCAGCTCCTCTCCAGAACACTGAGCACGTGGTCTCCCCTCAAGGCAGCTCCTGCCTGCTGTCTGCTCAGGCTGCTGCTCTCCAGTCATCTGACTGACAACATCACATCACAGCAGCAGGGTACACTGTGGAGCATGCTCAAATTGCTACCACTCCCTGCTTCTGGAAGTTTCCAGTTGTGGGTTACTAATCTGCCCAACAACAGTAACCCACCCTCAGCAGGTCTCTCAGAGATAGCCTTTTCAGGCATATGGGTTACATATGTATAATGCAATGTACTTAGGGGTTAAGTTGGAATTGCAAGCTCTCTCTTTAGGAGCAGGGAAAAGGGAGTTCCTGATCTGCCTTGCAGAATGGGGGGCACTCTCGCAACATGTGAGATTGAGTCAGTCTGGAAAGAGCCAGATTAAAGCAAGGTGGAGTGAATTGGCCTCTGCCTTTGGGAAAAGCCTCTATTTGGTTTGGGGCTCTTGTGTGTTAGAGTTCTAAATTCTAAGAAACAAGGTATGGTTACTTTGCAACCTTCTAGCATGATTATTTACATTTTCATCTAATTGCCCTATAGGTAGGCTTGAATGCAGACACATACCCTGGAAGATTCAACATTCAACAGATAGAACAGTTTCTATTTCTCAGAAAGACCTAACAAAAGTCCTGAAGCACAGCTGTGCAAAGGAAGCACAAGGACATATCTTCATACTTTTCCTAACTATTACAGATGAAAAGTTATTACTTCATCATCTGTATTGTGGGGGGGAGGGGGGACACTAGGTCTCGGTAAATGCAGCTTTGTATTTAAACAATGACTATTCTTTAGTATTTTCAATGCGGGATTAAAGCAGTAATAGAAGCTACAAAATCAAAAGATTTTTAAGTTTAGTTAGGTTTTTATCCATTTAAATTAAGATCCTACAGTCTCCAAAGCAGGGAACAACTTGTGTTTCTAGATATTTCTCAAACACGGTGTACATCAAGGGTACCCCATATTAAAACATACCCAGATGCTTATGACCTAAGAAACCACGTTAGAAGGATCAAAATCAACCTATGAAAATGATGTTTCTGATACTTTGCAATGAAACACCCCATTCTTTTCAGTGCAATGCTTATAACATCCTAATATATAGGTTGACACATGGTCTTGTCTCCTTCCTACATCCTCCAAGGCTTTTTTATCCTTTCCTGCCATCTCATGCAATTTTTACTTTAATCATCACTGTTTTTCCTCCAGCTGCTGGTACCCTCATATGAAGGAGTGAATTTTTCATTGCTTTGAAAGTGGTGGGTTTTGTGGTCATTCCATTCTCCAGAACCAAGTTCCAAAGCCTTGAGCCAGCCACTGAGAAAGCTCAGTCTCCTGCTCTCACAAGCATCACCCTGAAGGCTGACAGTTTCATGGTTCCTGTGAAACATAGCTGTCAAGGAAATTTGTCACTATAGACAGAGACAGGCAATTCCTGAGGTAGGTTTGAGCCAGTTACATGGAGAGCTTTGATGATTAGGACCAAGACTCTGAATTTAACCAAATATTCCAAGAGGAACAAATACAAGACGTCAGAGCAATGAAGTGATGTATTCTCATCAAAAAAGCATTGCCAGTCCCCACCAACTTATGTGAATGCCCTCTTTCATACTATGTTTGCTTTTTGTCTCATCCTAGTACACAGATTGATAGACGTTCCAGAGGGGGAGCCATGTTAGTCTACTTCAGGAAAACAGAGTCCTACGGCACTTTTAAAGACTAACAGATTTATTTATCGTGTAAGTTTCGTGGGAGAAAAGCCCACTTCGTCAGACACTTTGAAGATGATAGAAAAATCAGCGTTATTTTTTTAACCTGCCCAAAGTCTCTAGGTGTTTGGGGTGTTTCAGAACCTGTGTAACGCTGCACTTAAATCTCTTATTGGGTTTGTACTAAAAAACAGGAAATAGGAAAATGCATATTTGCCACTTAGACCTTGTCTACACTAGAAAGTTATCCTGTCTTTGACTATATAAGTATAATTAAAGTAGTATAGGCCTCACACTGTGGAGGTAGTTATATTCATATTAAGGGGTTTGTCCTGGTATAGATACTCCTATATAGAATGGGTAATAAGCTCTACTGATACGAGGCACCTTTATGTTGGTATAACTGCATCCATATCAGTATAATATATTGGTAATATTAGATGGATGGATGGATAATATTATAATAATATATATATTATCACACCCCTTACCAACAGAGTTATATTGATACAAAAACTGTGTATAGGCCTTATTGGTTTATTTTGGCTTCTGAGACATCCAGAGGCTTTTCGACTACATGAGTCAAATTCACCACTGGCGTAAGGAAATAGGATCATCACAATTTCTCTGAAACACATGTACACCCACTCATGTCAGTGGTGAATCCAAACATATCTGTTTGGTTTATTCTGTATATTGTTACTGAGGTGAAGGGTATAAAGTCCCTTCCCATCTTTACACTGCGGGGATTTGGTGTCTACACAAATAATGCAAATAAAAGCTAATATCCAACCTCACTGCAGCCCATGATTTCTGTCACAATGACATTTCTGAATCAGGGTTTACAACCACATGGAGACTTCTGTTCTCCACTAAAAGTGTGATATCTCTGAGAGCAGATGATGGTTTTATTGCATAAACTTATGTAGTTGGGAAAAAGCAGTAGTAAAAGTTAGTTTAAGGCCTTTTACGACTTCTTTTGTTCAGGGGACGCTAAGGGAGAAAAAACATCAGTGATGTATGAAAAGGTTGCTTGTTTACAATCAGGACACAGATCCTTGCCTTTTTCATAAAAGGAAAGGAAACCAGCAGGAGAATTACAATACAGAGCACCTCCCAGGATCTCTTTCAGCTTTCTCCTCGTCTGTGTATCAAGCAACAAGGCAGCTGTTGAACAAGTACTATCAACAAAGCAATCTTCTAGCCCTTTGATTTAGGCTATTCATATCTTCTGCCCTGAAATAAAATGACTTTCACAATTAAAACACCCAAATCAATGCTGTATCTATTGTCATGTCTGCAGGAGAAAAGCTTTAATTACAACCATAGTTAGATAACACAGTCATTACACCTCCTTAATCTCAAATATAAAACCAGTATCCTTTGAGTGCTATGCCACCCTTTCTTTGATTTTTTTTATGTGAATGGCTTTTTATCTGAGCACTTCAATTTGCATGCCTTTGCTGCGAGGCAGCTCCCCGTGATATGTTAATTGCAGAGTGCTTTAAGTACTAAAAGATTAACATAAAACCCTTTGCAAACAAGCTAATAGTTTATGATAATTTTTGCATGGCCTTTGTCTGTCTATCACTGGATTGCCTCTAGCTGTAATTTTATAAAGAAGCTGTAAAATATCATTTAAACAAGTTCATTTACACATAATTATTACCAGAATCACATTATTCAATTTAGATACTCCAGCCTATTAACAATCCATGAACTAAAATGTAATTAAACTATTTTCCTTTTATGAACCTATTCATTACAATGTGTGGGAGACGGAGCTCTCAGTTTCACTGAAAATTTCAGCACTTTGTTGTTGAAATTGACAAGTCTGGCACTCATTTTGTGCTTTTAATTATATTATTTAAAGTACTCCAAGACTGCTCAGATAAAGAATAGATTTAGAAAAGAATGCTTGCAAATGCCAAGATGGTGTCATCCAGAAATATATATTTCACTCCACATAATTTTTGCCCTCTTAGCAGCAGAAAATAAAATCAGGATGTATTATTTCAATTAAAAGTTTCTGTAAAATTTCCATTTTTTCCCCCCAGTTTAATTGAAAGAAAAATGTTTTGTGTTAATGCTACTGCATTCTTTAGTCACATTTTCTCTCTTGTACTTTACAGTAAATAGCACTCTCATATTACCATACAAAAATTATATACCAGTACATCTACACACACTGTGCATATTATAATGCACATAGGTGTGGACAGTTTTGACATAATGCATATTTGATAATGGTTTAAGCAGAGAATACAATTATCTAATGTGCTGAAACAACTAATAAAACTGTAAGACTTAAAAACCGCAGAAGCTACCTGGCAATCATTAGTTCAATGTCGTAGTGTCATTCTGCCTCAGAGGCCCCACCAACAGAGAGAAGCTACACTCAAGCAACTTATAAAACAGGGCATTTGGACGGTGCCAGAATTCCTCATGTCACACTTTCCCATCTGAGAAATCTGCTCCAGATGTAGAGCGCTTCAATTTTTGCTTAGCATTGAAACTCAGCATCCCCATCTCAATCCATACTACAGCCCCTGCCCTAAATCTACTTACAAACCTTGTACTTAGGCGGGGGTAAGCCCACAACCTATTAATATAGCACTGGACCCCTGCCAGCCAGCTGCAAAAATATTTACAGGAACAGCTCGTCAAGGACAAGACTAACGGAGCTATACCACTGCTTACTGCTTTGAGGCAGAAGAATACCCCAACTGGCTTTGCTAGCCTGCATCAGTGAAAAATTCCTTCCTGTCCCCACTAGGCAATATCAGCTAGCAGGAGACACATAGACAACCAGCTATAATGTAACAATAGCCTTAAAATCTATTGATGAAAGAAGGGAGATCACAATCTTCAGAGCTATTGGATCGTACACTTTTCAGGATCACTAAAATAATCTTCTGTTTTCAGGGTCAATATACCCATAGCTGTATGATATTTTGCCAGCATTTGTACTCTCTCTTCATTTTTATATACTTGTAAATAACTAAACATTGGCAATGACACCATTCTCTTCAGGGACCAACTGGCACCTGGAAGTCCCTCCAATATCTAATGTTACCTTGTGGTGTAATACACTTCTCATGCTTAAACTTGAATAAAAGTGCTGGATGCAGCATGGCTTAAAGGGGGATGGTTTATATGCCCAGATATCTATTCGCCCTATATGGTTATATGTCCAGATATCTATTCACCCTGTATGGTTATATGCCCAGATGTCTATTCACCCTGGATGGTTATATGCCCAGATGTCTATTCACCCTGGATGGTTATATGCCCAGATATCTATTCACCCTGGATGGTTATATGCCCAGATATCTATTCACCCTGGATGCTACTAGCTGTATAGAGGAAGATGCTTCTGACTTGTTCTGGAGGCATCTGGTGTCCATGTGTTCAGGATGAAATGAACAAAAGCTCCACCCCTTATAAAAAAAAAATTGCAGTGCGTCACAATAATCATCTAAAATCCTGTAGAACTCTACTTCAATTTGGATAGTTATGGAAAATATTACAGTATTTCAAACATCTTTGGTTTAAATTTGTTTTCTCCTTGGTGTTTCAAACCTAACTGCTCCCTATGCAGAAGGGAAGAAAGCTTATGAAGGAACCACAATGTATGAAGAAAAACATTTTTTCATTTTAGTATCTTCCAATTCTTTCCAAGCTCCCATTATTTGGGCTGTCACCCCTTCACTGCCTGAGGTGCATTCCAGCTCTCTGCAAGAGAATCTGCTTTTCTTCTAATGGGGCTGTTCTTGCAATGGGAAATGTAATTTTCCACTCCATTACAAGCAATGTGTAAAAGGACCTTTCCCTCACTGAACACAGATCAGTTCCCAGTGAAATCCTATTCACCAAATACTACAATAGCAGACTCCACTTCAAACACAGGTGCTTTTGAAGGGCTGGGCAAACAGCCTGGATCTAGCTACAGACTACTGCAATGTCAAGATTAGAAAAAACATATCCAGCAGGTTCAGTGAAGGGAAAATTGAGAAGAGACTGATAAAGCATTTTTTTTCCATGATGGGTTTCAAAGATACCATTTTGCTACTGTTATACTGAAAAAGTGAACAGTAATGCACATTTGTAAAATGGTTATATCCCCAGGTTGCAATTAAGCTATTTTATACCCATGAAAAGATAATAGCAAACAACGGACAAAGTACTTTCTGAGATATCCTATAAAAGTTAGAATTAAGATGCCTACTAAGACGTTCAGCAACTAACTAACTAAATCAAATAATATTTTGTAAACATAAAAAATAGAGCTCTGGCTTGCTATATGCAGTATTTATTAGCATACATGTGAATGTTCCAGTCTGAATATGTCTAGCTCTAACTTCCAGCCATTGCACGTTATACTTTTCACTGCTAGATTGAAGGACACATTCAGTATTTGCTCCCCATGTGGGTATATATAGACTGTAATCAAGTCATAACTTGCAAAGCTCTATAGATTGACCTCCTTGAGGTCAGGTCTACATTACCTTGATTTAACTTATGTTACAGTGACATAAGCACTGTCCAACCAGTGGTGGGAGATGCTCTTCCACCAAGACAGCTTCTGCCTCTTGTGGAGGTGGAATAATTCTGCTGATGGGAGAGTGCTGTCCTATTGGCATACAGAGTCTTCACCAGATGTGCTAAAGTGGTATGCTTCTATGGTAGATAAGTCCTTAGTCTATCCCTCTAAGGCATGTTTTCTAATCTTTTCATCATTCTCATGGCTCTTATGTGAATCCTCTCCAATTTATCAACATCCTTCTTTTCTTGTGGAAACCCGAACTGGAAACAAGTCTCATCCTTTGCTTCCCTTATCAATTTTCTACAATTCCTAGCTTCTGGTTTACATTCATTAGCATCAATCTCTCCTTTCTTCCATTTGATAGATAGATAGATAGATATTTTTTTTTTTTTTTTTTTTTTTTTAAACTAATACACCTTCTTCCTCAATTGGAGGATTATGGCTTTTTGGGTATCTAGTAAAGTGTTCTTAAACAATTCCCAATTATAATTTATATTTTTCTGATTAAGTTCTTCCTCCCACATTTTTTAGCTCATAATTGTTTTCAACTTGGTAAAATTGGACCTTTTAAAGCACCATATTACTGATCCAGACTTTATTCTGTTTGCAATCAAATGATGATTACTTCTTCCTAATTCAGCATTCATTTTTATTTCTGTTATCAATTCCTCTTCATCTTTTAAGACAACATCTATTTTTTTCCATTCTGGATACCACATTTTTCAAGTGAAGAAATTGTCACCTAAAACATTTAGAAATTCCAAGGATGTTTAGTACTGGCAGCATAAGACCTCTAGCATACGTCGCTCAAATTGAAGTCACTCATGATTTAATTGTCACCTGTGGAAAACACTCACAGAATGTCCTCCATATTCAGGTTTATTCAGACAGTGATACAGACCATGCACTTGTAATACTGTAAAATAAGGCTTTCATTAAGGAAATTCCATTGTACCAAAGTCTTTTTCTCATGTATTAACATCAATAACACAAAAGGATGATGTCTCCCAATTCACGATGAATTTCAGTGAAGCTATGTCATTGATTGCACGCCTCCTGAATGCTGATGCAGCATACAACGCCCTATGCATAAAAATCCATATAGTTGCAACCTTAGATTTTGGTAAGGAGACTGCAAGATAAAGACTGGTTCGCACTATATTCAGAAGAAATGCTTCCAGAAGCAAAATGCCCAGCACATCTCTACCACAACGTGACCCCTACCCCTCTCCTGAAACATAAGCTTACTAAGAGTGGCCAGGAGCTCATTGCAACAAACAGCAAGGCACTGTGCAGCTCAATCTATGTGAGAAGATACACAAGTCCTTTGAGACTGGAGGCACATGTGGTGGAATCAAGAAAGTATAGGTCTCTTTCTGCAAGGAAGGCTGCCTCCACTCATATCTCTTAATGGAGACATAATCACTGAGAAAAGGAAACAGGAGCCGTGCTGCGTGGAACAGTATCATCAACTCTATTCAGGTGAAACCACTGTTTCCGAAGCAGTGCTAAATGTGATCCAAAGCTCCAGACCATCAAAGAAATTGATATTAAACCCCCTAAAAACGAGCTTGAAAAAGCAATCTCCTTCCAAGCCCCAGAAAAGGTTGCTGAAAGAGATGGGATGCCACATAAAGTTCTCACACCAAGAGGACAGTTTGTACTTAAACATCTGTCTAACGTCTTGTGTGCCTGCTGGAAAGAAGAGGGGGTACCACAAGATATGAAGAATGCCAACATTATAACCTTCTATGAAAACAAAGGAGATCCAAGTGATTGTGACAACTACACAGGAATTTCTCTCAGTGTTCCTGGAAAGGCATTTGCACAGGTCATTCTCAAAAGACTGCAAGTTCTTGCAGAACATATATATCCAGAAGGTCGGTACAGCTTCTGTACTAGTAGATCTAATAATGATATGGTCTTTGCAATAAGGCAACTGCAAGAAAAGTGTCCAGAACAAGGAAAACCTCTCTACATAGCTTTCATAGGTCTTACAAAGGCTTTTGACCTGGCCAGCCAAAGGACATTTTTCAATTGCAAGAGAGAATTGGTTGTCTACCTAGATACTATTTACTCTGATTTGAGCCTTCCATTATGACACAAAGGATACAGAATGTTATGATGCATGCCAAACAGGGATGCATTCTGGCATCAACATTTTTGGTATATTTCTTTCTGCTGCTTTGCAATGCTTTGTCATCTAGTGCTAAGGGTATATATCTTTACATTGAAAACTCTACCACACTGTACACCTATGAGCAAAAAGTGAAATCAAACATCTGCTAAGAATGAAATGCTTATTGCCCACATGAGTGAAGTGGAGTTTCAGCAACTTTTTGCAGTACTAATTTCTAATAAATTTGGAATAACCATCAGTCTAAAGGAGACAATGATATAGTCTAAGTTTGTAGGGTACATAAGAGGTTCAATAGCTAATACCATACTAGAAGTTGCGTACAAGTTCTTCTAAATAGGATCAGCTGTATCAGATAACCCATCTCTAGAGCTTATTCTTGCATTACAAAGGCAGCTAACATATTCTGCCAATTGAACAAGTATGTGTGGGATAATAGAAAACTAATATCCAACACCAAGATACAGGCCTACAAGATACGTGCTTCGAGCACTGCTGTTTGGTAATGAGACCTGGACTATCCGCCATAGGCATAAGAGAAGACTCAACACTTTTCACATCCCCTGTCTTTTCTCATATCTAAAATCTAATGGGAAACCAAAGTTCCTGAAACCAAAATAAGTGAGAAAGTAAAACCGCTAAGCCTAACCATTATTCTCAAACACAAACCATCTCCACTGACATGGTTATCTCATTTGGATGCCAGATGAATGCATTCCAAAGGATCTTCTTTATGGAGGCCTGATGGATGCTCCAAGGCCACTGGGCCAACCTAGGCTCAGGCTAGCAACAGGCCACACTGGAAAGCTATGCTGGGCCAGGGAGTCAAAGAGGATAAACGGGTGGTCGAGAGAAGAGAAAGCGAAGAGAGCAATCAGTAAAGTGCAGTAGGCCTCAAACGCTCGTAGTGTGTTGGCTTGATCCTCTGATCTTTCTCCCGATACCCGTACTTGACAACTGGACTTTTTAGTAACTCACAATGTTGTAGCATGATGCAAAGTAACATAACTCCTTTGGTGCTTTCACCCTTGACATTGGACATGAATTCTTTACACACTGAGGGTGTAAAAATATTTAATTATTTTTCTGAAGGAACGCACGTTGTTCATTTACCACAAATATCCGGACAATAGAGAAACATATTGTGCAAATACATCACTGTTGAGAGTTTAGTAGGTGAATATTCAAAACTTCAGAAGTCATGAAGAATGAAAAGTATATATTTATCAGACGAATCTTCAGTGAATAAGCTCCCGTTCATTGACCTTAAGGATGGAGACAGATGGCAGGTGATTGAAGAATGAGAAGGAGAAGTAATAAAGTGACTTAAATAGACACCTACCACAAGAAAAGAAAAACACATTTTGTACTACATCTTATATATTCTATATCACAGTGCCACCCAACTCCTTTAAATGGTAGTTAGAACAAAAGAAAAACCACTTCAGGGAACTGCTTCAGTGATTCAACTACTCATATTTCTCAGGCAGGCACAGTGACATGTCAATGAAGTAACAGACAGAAGGCAAAGATCAAAAATCCTTGGTGATCTGCAAATGTATCTGAGCTCTTAACTTGGAACAATTTCCTAAGCATGCTCCAAGACAAATACTTCAAATATCTTTCCATTTTCTTGTATGTCTACATTTTCAAATATTACAGCTAGCAGGTTACCTCAGATTGTTGCTGTCAGTTGTAGCCAAGGGAAGCTATACTACTGTTTCCAATAGTGAAGAATAATTTGTTTTAAATTTTAAAATGGACAAAACTTATTCTGGCAACCTCCTGCAGGCAGCAGAACTAATTCCAAATATTTTAAATGCATCTTGAAATAATTTATAAAACTTTATGGATATGGATACCAGGGAATTACGCACTAGTCATCTTAACTTTAATACCTGGAAAGATAATGGAGTAAATAATGGAACAATCAATTTGCAAAAACCTAAAAGATAAAAAGGTGATAACAGCCAGCATGGATTTGCCAAGAACAAGACATGTCCAACCAACCTAATAGCTTATTTGACAGGGTAGCAAGCCTTATGCATAGGGGGAAGTGGTAGATGTACTATGTTTTGACTTTAGTAAGGCTTTTGATAGTCTCTCACATGATCTTCTCATAAATTAGGGAAACAAAACCGACATCAAGCTACTATAAGGTGCGTGCATAACTGATTGATAAACCATTCGATTCCCAGAGAGTTATCATCAATGGTTCATGGTCAAGCTGAAAGGGCATATCACGTGGGGTTCCACTGGGATGAGTTCTGGGTCTGGTTCTGTTCAAAATCTTCATCGGTGATTTAGAGAATGGCATAAAGAGTACACTTACAAATTTTGCATATGATACCAAGCTGGAAGCAGTTGCAAGTGCTTTGGAGAATGGGATTAAAATTTAAAATGATCTGGACAAACTGGGAAAATGGTCTGAAGTAAAAAGGATGAAATTCAATACGGACAAATGCCAAGTAGTTCACTTAGGAAGGAATAATCAGTTACACAATACAAAATGGGAAATAACTGTCTAAGAAGGAATATTGCAGAAAGGGAACTGGGGGTTGCAGTACAAGCTAAATAAGAGTCAACCATGTCTACTCCATGCTGATTAAGCCTCAGCTGGAGTAGAGTGTCCAGTTCTGGGCACCACATTTCAGGAAAGATGTGGACAAAATGAAGAAAGCCCAGGGAGAAGCAATAGAAGTGATTAAAGGCCTAAATCACATGACCTATGAGGGAAGGCTGAAAAAGTTTGTTTTGTTTAGCCTAGAGAAGAGAAGACTGAGGGGGACATGATAATTTTCAAATACATAAAAGATTGTTACAAGGAGGCAGGAGAAAAACTGTTCTCCTTAACCTTTGAGGATAGAACAAGAAGCAATGGGCTTAAATTGAAACAAGGGTGGTTTAGGCTGGACAAAAAATACTTCCTACCTATCAGGATAATTAAGCACTGGAAATAAATTGCTTAGGGAGGTTGTAGAATCTCCACCATTAGAGTTTTTAAGAACAGGTTAGACAAACACGTTCTCAGGGATGTCTTAGATCAGTAGTTCCCAACCTGTGGGATGCACAAGGCTATTACCAGGAGTCTGAAGAAGAGAAAAACAAAAACATCCTCATCAAGGAAATGTACAATTTCAAAAAAAACTAGTAGTATGTGGTAGTCCACAAAATGTTTGGAGGTTGAAAAGGGGGTTCACAGTCCGCACACTCAAAAAGGTTGGAACCATTGGCTTGATAATACTTGGTCCTGCCATGAGTGCAGGGGACTGTACTGGATAACCTCTCGAGGTCCCTTCCACTGCTACAATTTTATGATTCAATTCTATTATTTTTTAGGAATGTATATTTGCAGTCAACCAGTGAATAATAATTTGCTGTAAGAGGATCACTTTAAGAGACGTTATCTTTCTTTTGAGAAGTAACGGCTGAAAGGAACACCACTTTAAAGCGATTTAAAGGTTAGAAACCTCTACTTAAGAAGTGAAAGCTAATTTGATTAGAAAAGATGCTTAATTAAATATAGAGATGATAACTTTGCCATTAAGAAGAAATCTAAATGTCATCCCTTTGTATTGTAAGAAGATTACAACTAAGAGATAATTACTCATCTTTGTGAATTGATACCTCTCCTAATTTTATTACATGAATATAGCCAAGGTTGTCAATCAAATGACAAAGAAAGCAGCCATTCTTTCACAACTCAGCATGATCGAACTGGTATGGCTCTATTTTCATGTTACATAGTAGATAATAATTCCAATTGTCCTACTTCTTTACTATTGAGGAAAGGTATCTGACTATCATCACATAGGAACGTTTATTGCAAATCTTGTAGTTCATTCTGTGTTTGACTTGACCCTCTTTTTCTTTATGAAGGATGTGTGTGTGTGTGTGTGTGTGTGTGTGTGTGTGTGTGTGTAGAAAGAAAGAAAGAAAGAAAGAAAGAAAGAAAGAAAGAAAGAAAGAAAGAAAGAAAGAAAGAAAGAAAAAGACTAGGACTAAGGTACCAAAAACAAGAGTCTTTGCTTTCTAATCCAAAGATCTTGTGGTGGCAAACTTGAGGTTCCAATTCAGAAAAACACATGCTTAGGTTTATCCTATTCAACAAAGCTCATTAAGCACATGCTTAAGTATTTTACTAAATCAAGTCCTTAATACATGATTGGCAGCAAAAGAACGATAGTAGTAGCCATTAAAATATCGGCTTTTGACAAACTTAGAACACAACTCTGTCTCTGAGATACCACAGTTACATCCCTCATTCAAAATACAGACATATCTACACCGTGTGGTATTGTGGAATCTATTGACAAAAGTTTAATTTTTAATGACGGTCACTTTGCTTTCGTGAACATAAGCAGGTGGAGTTCCCATCCCATCACTAGCACCGTATGTAGCACATATCTCCTTCCTTAGGATTTTTTCTATTGTTACCTCAAAGAACAGACAAACCTTAGCTGTAGCTTTTTCCTGATTTTCGCTGCTCATAGTGGCTTTTTCCTCCATAGAACCCTTCTCTCCCTCTCTAGAACCCTCTGCCCCAGAATGATTGACTAAGCCTTTTATAACCATATTTCTAGTGAATGGAACCCGCCTGGTCTGGCTGCCAAGGTAACTCGGCAGAAAAGTTCAGCATTTTTACGTACAGACCTAAACCTGATATTATGTCATGACTCACGAGTTAACACACCTATTGAGGAAACCCCTTCATTTTTGTTACTGCTATACTGCATTGAATCATGTTCCCTCCGCTTATGTCCTGTTGAGTGTTACGAATGAATAACCAAGGAAACTTTTCTAAAAATACCTAGAAGAGTTTAGAAGATTTTGTTAATACTAAAAAATGCACCAATAATTAAAAGTGAAGCAGTGGGTATCCTAAGTAGTGGCTTTGCTAATCAATTTATACATGAGTTAGGCACATTGATATAATTACATCCAATTATACAGAGAGTAATGTTTTTCTATCAACCTAAGCTATGCTTTACATGAAGTAATGCCATTTACTACAGAGGTACTGTAGGACTGTTTAAACTGAACAATGTTCAATTGATTTAATCTGTAGATTTATACTATTCAGAAGCAATTCCAGCCATTCAGTTTTAATTAATTCTTAAACTGCTATGTGAATCTTTTGGCATTTGAGCTTCCAGTAAATCCTTTAGAACTGAAAGAAATCGTTATTTCTGTATTCTGCCATAATGTTTCAGAAACTTTTGGAAATATTGTGCATGAAACTAAAAGCATCATAGCCTCCCTACTGGTCACTTCGGGTGCGTCTACACTTACAAATTAAGTCGACTTAAGGAGGCTTAAGTTGACTTAATTTACTCCGCGTCTACACTGGCCTTTCCTTAATTCAATTTAAGCTGCTCCTTAAGTTGAATTAAGGAAAAGTTAGTTTGAATTAATAACACCTCATTTTAATTCGAAGTAGCACTTAAGTCAACTTTATTAAGTCGACTTAAGCCAGTGGAGATGCGGAGTAGTGCCTAGGTAGTCCTTTTTAAATCAACTTAAAATGTTAAGTCGACTTAATAAGGTCGAAAAGGGGCCACATCTACACTTGAAAAGTTAAGTCCACTTCTGTTAAGTCGACTTAATAAGGTCCACTTTAAGTCGACTTAACTTTTCAAGTGTAGACATAGCCTGAATGTGAATAAGGTGGCTTTAAAAAAGTGACAATTTGAAAGAACACGAAAGGGGGTGGTAACGATAGCTAGCTCTACCTAGCACTTTCCATTAGTAGATCTCAAAGCACTATGCAAAAGAAAAAAGTAGGGGTGCTCCAGATGAGTGCTTTGGGACATGAAGATATGCTTGCACTTCATGGGAATACAGCTGCATATCACATGCAATTTGAACTTGAAAATTGGAACGTGCCTCCAAACTGATTTTGGAAATAGAACAACACTGAAAGACTATGAAACTGCACTGATGTGCTGGGTGGGAAAAGAGTGAACAGAAAAAAGCTGGGACACCGTGGACATTTCCCTAACACTGTTAGAAATAATTAAAGATGGAGCTTTGGAAAATCACCAAAAGATCTGAAAGGATGCCCAGAGTGATCAGCAGATTATCAAAGTCTCAGTGAAAGTCTGTTCATAAAACATCATCTTTGAAGTAGATTAAGATTAAAAACTAATAAGAAACATAATAAAATAATTTTCTCTCTCTTACAGTGTGAATAAAATTCAACTCTTGTTCTTACAGTTCTCCAGGTTTTTAATTCCACAAAACCATGTTCTTCCATAGACTTACACCTGAGCTCATCAAACATGAATTAACCTTCAGAGCTTTTTTGTTAGGTGGGCATAGTAAATATTATCCTATATCCCAACTGAGGAAGACAGACACAGGTGACAAAGCGGTTTGCATAAGGAAGCTTGTGGCAAAGGTTCCAAGAAAATCAAAATGTCCAACCTCCACTGCTGGGGCCTTAACCAAACTCAATATCCAGTCTCTTATGTCAGGACCGTCACCTTCACAACCACTAAACAGAATGCCCTTTGCTTTTCTTTATATTTAGTCCGTATCATTTTAAAATTGGACACAATGAACTTGTTCTGAGATGTTTCACCCACTTTGCTGTTTATATCAATAATAAATGGTCTAATATAACTGCTAATATAACTTATTATACTTATAATATAAATGCTATTGTGAGACCGAGAAGGTGACCTAAGAACTCTATAGAAACAAGCAGGCTTATCTGCTGGCAGCATAATTTAGTAAAATGCCCTTTAAGGTAGAATTTCAGAGCAAATTGGCTTCCACAACCTGCATGGATCACTACAAAATGGCAGACTTGTAAAATGTAAATGAGGGCAGGCCATTAAAAGGAGATGGGACCCCGCCCCCCCCAAAGCAAGTCCAATTTGTGGATAAAACAACAAGCAACCATACAGAAGATAGATTACTGTTGCAATACGAGAAAAATAAATTATATATGTACTTGATGCAAAGAATTTTAGAGTAGCAATGTCCATGGGTATTCATATTTATTTTTTATATAAATTTTTAAACTGCCTTTGATGAAGTAAAACCAACAGTAGGATCTGGAAGAATGAGAATGGCATCAGAAGTCAGAAAGTTCTAAATTATAATCATGGCTCTGCCACTCACTCTTTCTGTGTCCTTGATCAAGTCATTTAATCTTTCTTTTACTTTTCTCTCTTCTGTAAAATGGGGGAAATTATACTTTACAGTCATTAAGCCACAGTGTTCTAGGTAGTTCAGTGATTTATACATATAACATGCTAAATAAATGCTCAATGTGAGAGCTGGTCTTCCTATATTTTGATTCCAAAATGCAGTGAAAGACAAACTCACATTATTTTAGCCCCTTAAATATACTCCGATACACACAAAAACAGATATGGCAGAAATGAGTGCAAATACCAAAATATTCATGTTTCCACTGAACCTGAAACGACACCTACAAATAATTATTTCAGAGTATATTATAATTATAATAATAATTATAATTATTTCAGTGTGTATGGTTAAAACACTGATATAGTGTACACCAGACTTTGTTGCTCCACAAAAGAATTAAGGGATGGAATAACAAGAAAGGTAAACTGTTGAATTTATTTACAATTCACTGCCACTTTGCATTTTGCTAATAGTTTTAGTTCTCACACAACCACTATTCAGCTCATTATTTAGGGGAGTCTATCATTTCTCCCTCCCTCCCCCGCCCCCCCCCGTAGTTGCAATCCTTTAAACCAGGGTGTAATTAATGTAATTCAAGTATTAATAAAGGTTGAAGGGGTTGGACACTCTGTGAAATGCTTAATTTTGTGTATCATTAGCTGATTGACTGTTTAGGTTTGCATTTCAGCTGTCAGCCAAATTATGTGTAATTAAGCCAAAGCAGAGATCTGTTTCTCTTTTAACCAGAAAGGATGGCAGACAGATTCATCACAGTTCTGGGTAGTGGGTGGTAAATCTGCCCACTCTTCAGTAGCTGTTATATTTTCACATTATACTTTATTCATGTATTGCATGTTTCAGTGTATTCATATTTTGAATTTCTCTATTAGACTATAATGTAGAATAAATGGTTATGCTGGAAAAATAAAATGCTTTGAATTTATCTAATAACAAAATGGATGAACTCCTGTCCTTGTGCAATTTTTTCATATTCTGTTGCTTTGGTAATCAGAGCACGCGTGGGAAACTATTTTCTGTCTTATAATTTCTTATATTTTGTATCATGGTACGGAACATCAGAACTGGAGATGCAGGTACTCCCCCATTACACTGACCACTCCATTTGTACAGAATTGAAATGTTCACAGCTTTGATCCACATCTGTATTTTATCTGGAAGAATTACTGTATTCTGTTAAATTAACAGCTGTACCTGATTTCAGCAGGCCTGGAGTTCTTGCTATCATCAGGAAGTGTGAAACTTAGATCTTGCCTTAGAAAAAGACAATTTGCTTAATCTTCTTCTGTTGAGTCTCATGGGATTCTGGCGATATTCATTTAACCTTACCTTCCTCCCAAGCTATCTGAAATAGAATGACCTGTAGAAGTGGATGAATAAAAAAAATGGTAGCATAACAAGAATGCTAATCTTCTTGATGGGATCAGCAGTGCCATAAGAGAGTATTGACACCTAGGATTTACCCAATGTATTCAAATAAGGAGTCTGATGGCACTTTTAAAGACTAACAAATTTATTAATTGCATGAGCTTTCGTGGGAGATCATCTCACTTTGTCAAACACTTGAAGATGGGGAATTTACAGAATGGGAGCAAAATAAATGCAGGGAAGTTTAAGTCAGAGGATCTGGTCAGACTGTAACAGCAAATCAAAGCAGACCTTCAAGAAGGCCTAACATGGAACTGTGCCTTGACTTCTAGACATGGCTATGATCATACGGTTAAATGTATATGCCAAACATGAAATTTAGTAAGATCCTGAAGTCTGGCTTAATGACTACATTTGACTACAGTGAGAATTACATCTATGGGGGAGAATGGAGCAGAGGCATAGCATAGCACACTTTTGGGGATTTCAAAGGAATACGAAAATGAGGCGGGAGAATGTGCTCAGCCACCAGGAAGATATTAAGATATATCTTTGGGATCCTTTAACCTGACCTTTAATTTGGAGTTAAGTTACTCTCATTCACTAACCCAGGAAGGCAAGAAATGTCTCTGGCCACAATATAGTAAAGGTCCTGTAAGAATAAGACCACCATAACTGGTCCCTTGAAAATGTAACGAGGAAAAAACGAAGACGTTTATTGACACTTCTTCCACCTATAACAATAATCTCATCATAAATTAGCATCTCATTTCATATCATAACCTTTGTCATCCTCTTTCGGATTCCCAGATAAAAGGCACTACATGCGTTATAAGGAGTTGGCTCTCAACATCCAGATCCTTTTCTGCTATGATTAAGAGTACAGTGAATAATGTTACCATTTTGTCAACCAGACAAATGGTTATAAATTGATGTTTCTGAATAGAACAATATTGTCTGTGGGAGCACCACTCCCCCAACTGCTGAAAGTTCTTTGCGGATCTTTGCCCTTTGTCAATTCAGAATGTCTCTGACCTGAATTTACTGTGGCAGACACACAAGATAAATGTCCAAATAATCTTAGCCAGCACAGAATATGTGCTTCTCTTTCATTTTAAGCCACTGAAGTCTGTGAAATTTTAATTCAGCTGACAATCAAACAAAAATGCCTGGTGCTGGAAAAGAACTTTGTTTAAATAATGAAATGCGCCTCAAATTTCAGGACATCCTTTTATTATATGTTGAAAACACTCTAAATCTGTAACATGTATTCACCTTCTAGCATGGAGATTTATATGAAACATTCTCTCTACAAACTTGACTTCTTTTCTCAGGCCTCACTGTCCATGTCTGAGCAAGGAAATCACATCTTTTGCAGATTTTTAAATCTCTCCTGCCCACCCCCACTCCTCCTGTTAAAAGCTAATGAGGCACTCTGGTCAATAAAAGCAGTTGGAGATGGCCTTGATCTCTTTGTGGCTTTTATAGAAGCCAGATGGTTTGACTCTGGAATGTCTCACATAATCTAGTGACATGAACAATTGAAGGAAGTGTTTAAAATGAGCAAAATTAAACTACCTACATATTGCAGCATGAAAATAAGCTAGTGAGAATAATTCTCATTTTTTTCTGCTAAAAGATTGCTTTGGGTTATGCATTTATACTGCACACAGTGGATTGTCTACTGGAATGCACTCGGAGCAGTTAAGTTAAAAGCAGCATTAGCCTCAGATAGCATAGTATAGTAGTTTTGAGCAATCGGGTGGAAAACAAAGAAATAAAGAATCCAGAGATGATTCCAATTATGCAAACTTTGTCCAGTCTCCCTGACAATGCTTTATAGTTCAGATTTTGCCCTAGCTCTGTCCCACTAGTTAGTCCCACTGCCTGCTCGGTTGACCCATCATGGGCTGGAGGCACCACTACCATATCAGCAGACCCATCAGTAACGGGATAAGACAGCAGGAAAGGTTCTATAACGTTCTAATAGAGTGAGTAGCTGCTCCCAGGTCCAGGATGAGGGAAGAGTAACAAGAAGTCACCTTCCCATCAATAAAATAAACAATAAATCAAAATAATCCTTTGCACTTTTGTAGAGCCTTTCGCAAAACGATCTATACGGTGCTTTACACATACTCATTAATTAAGCCTCACAGACACTCCTGTGAGGTAGGTAATTAAGTTCAAAGAGGCGTCTCACTTTGGAGCGCAATTCAAATTGTTTTATTTACTCAAGGCCTGGCTTGTAAGATTTCTGCAGGTCCATGCTTTTCTTCATGTTCATAGACTACCTATCATATTACAGGCTCCATGAAATCACCCCAGTCTACATGTGCCATCAACCAATACTTTTTTATTTAGTAATTGATGGTGAAGTGAATGTTTGGTGTTCCTTTCTGGGTACTATGTTACATGACGTACTTTGGTGACATGTTTGAATTTCACTCTTGCCCTGTAGTAATATCCCAGGTGATCCTGCGTGAACTCTTGTGATGGTTATTGAAGACTTTTGCTCTCAGAGAAAACATTAGATCTCAGCTTTGAAGACTGCTTTATGCAGAAAAAAACTGAATCATCCCTTGATAAAAGTGCTGTCAATGTGAGTTATTACAGTTATTTCTTAGCTGTATCAGTACATTTCTAAATGTAATGTTTGTTTTTAAATAAGACATTTAAAAGAACTTTAAAGTTACAAAATTAAGCACTCAACAACTGCAAACACTAGAATTCAAAATTCTGGCTTTAAATTCAGCCACCTTGTGTGTATGCATTATGTAGACTAAACCAGAAACCTGGATTTTAAGAACCTCAATATTCTTTCAACTAGCCATTGTATTTAAACTACTTCACTATTTTTCTTAGCCGCTGCCTTGCCACTGGACTGTGTATTGTGCAAGCCACTTTCACACAACATTCAGTACCCAGCTCCAAATTCCAGTGAGAGCACGATAACCTACCAGACCCAAAACAACCACTGCATAAGACAATACAAAACATAAAACAAATCCCCTCAAGAGAAGCCTCGGAATGGGAAGTCAACGCAATTTACGGAGCACAGGTATAACCGTTTTCCATGTAATTCTTTGGGTTGGAAAGGAGATAGAGCAGCACTGAACTAGGGTCCAGTTGGTTGGGCTCAGGCAAGCTATAGGCCCCTGGTAGACTGCTTCTTGGTGGAGCTGTGACATCCTGCAGTCTTAAGGGTGTTTAGTTTGTAGTCCCTTCCAGAAGTACCCCTTCAGTGTGATAAAGATTATATTGTGCAAAAGACAGCATGGTATAGTTGTTAGGGCACTGGACTGGATTAGGGAACACACACACACACACACACACACACACACACACACACACACACACA
>ML685755.1:52932809-53054600 GCA_007922175.1 Pelusios castaneus
ACACACACACACACACACACACACACACACACACACACACACACACAGAGCAACTAAGTTATGTTTATATCCCACTCAACACACACACACAATATCAAATTCTTAGTAAGGCCAACAATTTGGATGTGGCAAAGTCTGAACAGGAATACCCTACTTCAAATTCAAAAAGCAATAATTATGGTCTCACATATTAAATTACTGATATTTCTTATACTTTTGATATGTGATTATTCTTCATAAAGGAGGAAATATTTCACTACCACTTACAAAAAGTTGCATCCTTGTTTCCAATTATTTTTGGGAAGACATGGGAAGAATACTTTGCCATTATGAATTGTGAAGTAAGTTATTTTTCCCCAAAGTGTAAAGTTGTTTTAGCTGTCATCTTATCTGTTAGCTACGTCCAAGGAAGTCACATGCGTCTCAGGAACTTGAAATATTCTTTTTCATCTGCTTAGAAATTATCAGCTAATACCCGTCTGCTCCTCCAGCTTCCACATCATTAACAGTTATCTTATATAAGCTAAAATCCTTGACACCAACTTTCATGAAAAGAAAAAAAGAAATCATTAAATGGGTGTTTATATTTCTTTTATTTGGCAGGAGTTTTTAGTGTTTTTTGACTGCCAGCTAGCTTTTCTTTGTACAAAGGGCCCTTCACTTAATAAACCTGATAACTTCCATTTCATTCGTTCAAAAAATGGAAAAAATCCACATTCTTTATTTAAAATATGTAAATTTCTAAACAAGAAAGCTGACAAGAAAAAAGTAACACAAACCATTAAAAAGACAGAAAACCACTGAGTAAGTGCAATGTTTCAATGCGTTAATGCTGTACGGTCCTGCAGGTGAGAATTATGCTAGCAGAGTGACATAAAATACAAAGGCAGATCAGCACTCTCTCGGGGATTATCCATATGTAATTGATAGATTTAGGGAAACATTTTCAAAAGCATTTAAGTGATAAGGAGAGTAAGTCCCATTTTAAAAAGTGACTTACATACTTAGGAGCCCAACTGTCATTGAAAGTCAAAAGCGAAACTCTGAAAAACAATTTTGGAAGATGGGATTTAGACTCCTGTGTCAAACAAGGCATAGCTGCACTGGAGTAAAAAATCTGCAGCATGGGCCTTTGCTAGTCCTAGCTAGTTGACTCAGGCTCACGAGGCGGCTGATGTTGTTTGAGGCCAGAGCCTAGACTGAGATCTGCTCCACAAAGGTGGCTCAGAGACCAAATGTTTAAGCTGAATTTTTTTAGCCCAGCAGCCCAAGTCAGTTGACCCAGGCCAGCTGCAGCTGTGCCACAGGATTTACTGCAGGGTAAACGCCCCTTGGTGTTTTCCAAAATGTTATCCTTAGGTCCTGAACCCAAATGATGTTCAGCACCTATGACTGCCATATCAAGGCCTGAATTTTGAGAGTAAAATTACGGAACTACCTACTTTAGTGACCTCTCACTGCTAATAATTTTGAAGCGTGACTGAAGGTTTGACTCTTTAGAAGGAAGATAGGGCACTGGAGTGGGAAATAATTAAAAAAGTGATCAGTAAAAATAAATGCAATTTTGCTCTTGGTTTTATATTTTCCCCATCTACATCTAAAACCAATGAAGAAAGCGAAACAACTTCTCAGCCACCTGAAAATTTGCAAGGCAGTTGTTCATAATGTAGATAAGTGCCTTTGGGAATGGTGAAAAAAATACACATGCAAGAAGACTGAATTATTTAGTTTGGGAATGTGATTTTCATAATATGTGCTTGGATTTGTTTTGTGAGGTTTATTTTCCTCTTTGAAATTTTATAAGGATGTTAGCATATTTACATCCACAGCAAAAGATTAACATGATAAAGTTTAACTGCACCAAAGCAGCCATTATAGTCTGGGAGGTTAATAATTCATGAAATATATGGCTCTATGCAATAAACCACAATGGCTAGCTGTGAAGTTTACAAATCTGGTTTTATTTTGCTTTAAAGCATTGTTCTTGTATTCAGAAGACAGGGTCCCAAAATGTAGTCCAACCCCAGAATCTTGTACATGAAGAGCTGTCTTCTGACTGCTATTGCTAGGAAGCTTTAATTAAATATGGGATTCACACAATCAGAAAAGAGTTAAGGTACAAAACCAGAGCTTTTTGTTCCAAGGCTCATTGGCTATGTCTACACTGCCAATTTAAGTCGACTTAAGGAGCCTTAAGTCGACTGAAATTAAGCCACGTCCACACTAGGCTTTCATTAAGTCGACTTAAGAAATTAAGTCGACTTAATGAAAGCTTAAGTCGACTTTATAACTACCACTTATTAGGTTGGCTTAAGCCTCCTTAGGTCAACCTAAGCCCAGTGTGGACGCATAAGTCCACTTTGTTAAGTCGACCTAAGGGCAGTTAGGTCGACTTAACAAAGTGGACTAAGTCGACTTCAAGTGTTGCCACTTGTTAATAAGTCGATTTTAAGCACTACCAGCTGACTAATACCTACTGTCAAGAAGAAGCGCTCCAATGAAACTGGTGGGAAGACTGCAGTGAGAGTACTTGTCTAAATACACCTCCATGTATTTAAGGACTGCAGAGTCAGAACTTCGTCACAAGAGACTGGCAGAAGATTTAACATCTTATGCAAACAAATAAGACATTTAATACTGCTAAACCTTCCCTTAGCGCCGTGTTAACACTGAGTGTAAAGTGGCTCTAAGTCAAAAGCTCTACCATCTGATGTGTCCTGGAATCCTCAGCATGCATATACAAATGTCTTAAATAGGTAAATTTATTTAATTTAGTTTTCACCTGTGATTTTAGAAATTCCTTCTTTGGATCGACGCTTAAATGTAACAGAGCTGTACATTTAGTGACAGATGCAATAATACAATCCTCTGCATTAATTCAAGAAACCCAAACAATCTTAATATACAATGGCAAAAATTGGTCTGATTTATTAAAGCACCTCATCCATGAAATCATAACAGGGAAAAAAATAATACAACTACTTTAAAAAGTACACATCACACCAATTCTACTGTGATGGGTAAAAAGGGAACACCTAGAATAATTCATAAATAATACTCACTCAGGGTATAAGTCATATGGAGAAACACCCAAGTGAAAATTACACCCCGTCAGTCTGCGATTAGAGGATTTCCCTTTGTTTTCCAGTTACAGTACACACACATTAAAAGGGCTTTTATTTGTAAGTACCAAGCTGTAATGAAATAAAATTATGTATAGTCAAGTGGTTGTGTGACACTGTATGATGGGCATCATTACACTGATCCATCATGGATTGTATTGCTTTGACTGCACTAATGTACAAATGACTATCCATGCTTACACCCCATGGTTTTAAAGCTGTTCTGTCACTAATCCAACTCACAGGTGCATTACCTTTCTAAAAATATAACTGCTTTCATCACTGCAAAATAGGAAAAGTTTTTTGTTTGCTTACCAAAGTGCCTTGCCCAATACAGTTAAAGCAAAGGGGCATTCTAATTGCAAATGTGTGAACAGATTAGTATAAAAATGAAAGAAGGGGAATCTTAGTCCAAAAGTAAAAAAACCCAATCAACCAAACACAGGAACCATTTGTGATTAAAACCAGTCCAATTAATTATTAAAAATAAAGTTACAGACTTCTAAAATCCCTGGCTTTGAGCCATGGCCAGAAGCAGAATCATAAAGACACTAAGGCTATGTCTACACTTGAAAAGTTAAGTCGACTTTATAAAGTCGACTTACGGTCGACTTTAAGTCAACTTAAAGTGGACCTTATTAAGTCGACTGAACTTTTCAAGTGTAGACATGGCCCCTTTTCGACCTTATTAAGTCGACTTAACGTTTTAAGTCAACTTAAGAGGGTCCACCTAGGCACTACTCTGCATCTCCACTGGCTTAAGTCGACTTAATAAAGTCGATGTAAGTGCTAATTCAAATTAAAACAAGATGTTATTAATTCGAACTAATTTAATTCAACTTAAGGAGCAGCTTAAATTGAATTAAGGAAAGGCCAGTGTAGACGCAGAGTAAATTAAGTTGACTTAAGCCTCCTTAAATCGACTTAATTTCTAAGTGTAGATGCACCCTAATTCATGTCCAGACCAACGTCAACCTCTAAGAGGTCCTGAAAGTCTTGTCAAGATATAAAATCCAACCTTATCTACAGGTTTATTCAGGCATAAGCATCAAATAGAATCACAACATATTTCTGCTGAAAAGCCATGTTTTCTGTCGACAAGTGGATTGAAATGATAGGTAGATTTAAAAGATCTTCCCAACCTTAAAACTACAGGAAACATTATTATAACATGTTGATAAGTTCCAGAGGGGTAGCCATGTTAGTTGGAATTAGAATTCATATGCAAATCTGATACCATTAACTTGGGTTTGAATAACGATATAGGTTGGGTTCCAAAGCGGTAGCCGTGTTAGTCTATTGCAGAAAAACAACAGAGTCCTGTGGCACTTTTAAAGACTAAACAGATTTCTTAATTGTATGAGCTTCCATGGGAGAAAATCCCACATCGTCGGATGCTTTGAAGAGGCTTGGCTTTCTCATTTAAAAAAGTAATTTTCTCCTCACTCAACCTCCCAGCCGTCTTATATGTTGTTCCACACTGTTTTAATTGAAACAATTTGTTTGATTTACTGAAATAGTCTGACCTGATCCTATCACTTACAGTTCACTAGATTTATTTTTCCCTCCCATTCTGTAAGTTTTCCATTTTCAAGCATCTGACAAAGTGGGACTCCTCTCACAAAGTTCATGTGATAAATAAACTTGTTAGTCTTTAAAAGTGCCACAGGATTCCTTGTTTGTTTGGCTATGTGTACACTTACAAAAGCTAACTAATTCAAACTAATTTTAGTTAGTTCGAATTAACTTAATTCAAACTAGCATGGCCCCACTAGAATGCCAGTTCGAATTAGCCATGTCCACACAGGGCACTTAGTTCGAATTAGTCAGTTGCATGAAGGTCAATCTGCCGATTAGTTCGAACTAAGCAATTAGTTCGAACTAATATGGCCACGTTGATTTAATTCAAACTAACTATTTTGAATTAAGGGTTAGTTCAAACTAAGCAATCGAATTTATAAATTTGAATTAAAGAAGCCCTTAATTCGAACTAATGAAAGCCTAGTGTGGCCAAGGCTTAAATTAGTTCGAATTAAGCTTCCTTAATTCGAACTAATTTGCAAGTGTAGACATAGCCTTTGATTATTATAACAGCTATCTTCAGCAATCTTCAGGATTCATAATGTACTAACAGTAGACCTCATAAGCCAAAACATGGCTTTGACAGGAGACAGAGCTGGTAAATCAGTATATAGGACTCTTCCTCCTGCAATAATACTAAGCAAATTATTTAGCACAAGGGTGCTGGCAGTATAATTATTCATCTGAGTTGTAAAACCAATGTGACCCATTAAAGATAATCTGGCAGTCTTCACTATAGTTGAGGTACTAAATGTTTCCTCTTGCCCCATCATGGCAGGGATCAAAGGTCAAGTTCCTGCAACCAAACCCTGCATGATCAAACTATGAAAGCACTGTACAGTCTTCTTGGGTACCCTGATTGGGGAATAACAGTTGCAGAGGGCTGGGCACTTTTGTATGGATGTTCAGGTCAGGATAATAAATCTTAAAGGTCATAGTTCCCAAGACCTGCATCACACACAGCTCAGATCCCTCTAGTGGGTTCACCCACACTAATCTCATTGCTGTCTGGCCAACATGGATTTGGGTTTTGCCAGCCAAACAGTTCTCAGGTCCTCAGACATTTCTGGCCACCCCCACCATTCTCACAGCATATCTCAACCCATGCACTGTCACCTCCGTGGGACTGGAGTTACCATCCCCCGCCTATTCACGCCATGAATACTGGAATCAACTCTCGCTTTACTCCATGTGGCATTTTAAATTGTATTGTGCTTAACAAGGCGGCTCAACACCACCACTGCCTTCAGAAGGGAAGTTTAATTGATGCAATATGTGGGACGAGTGTACTGCTCCTGTAGTACTTCTACCCTTCATCAATACTGGAATCCCATACTCAGAAACCAGCACTGGAAACGCATTGTGCTGCTTTGTGCTAAGTTATTGTTCTTATGGTCTTTGAAAAATAAAACCCTGCTCATAAAAAGTTCTCCAATTTCCTTTTCTTTAATTCAGATGACAAAAAAAATAATTTTTAAATTTAAGAAATGGTATGGTTTGGTGTTATTATTAAGAGAAGTTCCTGGATTTACACTTCTCAGTCTTCTCAATGTAAGAAGTGCCTTTTGAAATGTGTGACAAGTGACAAAAATGAGATTACAAAAAAATTACAGGAGGGAGTTTCAAATCATGTGGAAATAACTTCTTTTGTGGAAATTAGTTGTTCAGACTTATTTTTATAGTTCAATAACACTGACGTTACTAAATTATGTTAACCACTTCAGTGGCAGCTAAATGGAACAAGGACATCTCAACACTCCACATTTCTCCTGTGCTGATGAATGCATGTGGTAAGTATGTCCAAATGTTCCAGTGATCCCAAAGCAATGTCCATTTCAAACTGCAGGTCTCTCAGGCAAATGGTTAATTTGAAATGGGGGTAGCGGATGGAACGGAGAAGATGTAAGAAAATAAAGTTAGGAGAGAATGGTTCTGAAATGGTCAAATTGATTGTGACCCTCTGCACTGCAGAGTTGTTCAGACAGCCAACTCAAAAATTAATTCTTCCCCTGCTCCTATGGTCTCTGGGGTGGCTGAGATAGGGAACTGGATGATTGGTAGAGATAAAGGAGGGGAGCATTAGATTGGATATTACTACTACCACTACAGGTTGGGAGTCACCATTAATGAGTACTGGGAAACAGAATCAGAGCTCTTTGAAGCCTATCTTCACATCTCCACAATAAATGCATATATCTCTATCCAAGAAGGAGACAAAGAAGGCTGAATGTTGAGTGTGCTTTCTTTGCTTAGGTTTATTTTTCATAGGCTTGGAGAAAGCAGGGTTATGGAAAGCTGCTAAGAAGTGCTGAGAAACCAGAGAGGAGAAGAAAAAAAGGCAAAATAAGAAAATATTTCCGCTAGGTGAAAGCAAAAGTTGTTTGGCACAAGAGAGGACATAAAGGACCAGATTTGGATGTTTCCCTGGGCTTTGGAGATTAGGCATGCAGGAGAACTGATACCCACCAGTGAGCAACCACACGTGAACTAAAGTTTCTTAGGAAGGGATAGTCTCATGATTAAGAGAGCTGCTTGTGTTTTATAGTCTTCAGAATCAGAGGAAAACCCATTGCTCAGAACCATAAGACTGGATGTGAAGGAAACCGCCGCCATCTAAGACAAGTATTCCTGTTCAGGCACACACTATACCTTAGTGCATAATGTTATTTGATAACAGTCTGTTTGCCAAACACACAGATTGTCAGTAAACTAACATATACCAATAGTTGTCCAATATACAACAGTAGTTCCTTATGCTGTAATTACAAAGTAATGGTAGAATCTAAGATACTTGTGTGGTAATTGATAATATACAGTGATGGATATACCTGGGGGTTAGGAAATAATGTGGATTATCAGGGAAAACGTGCATCTTGGACCCCTTCCTTGGTTTCTCTGTATACATCCCCTGTAGGTGTTAGGCCTATTGTTTCACCTATCCTGGGGTGGGATCCCAAAAGTCTCCTGCTCTTGGGACTACAGTCGACTATATATCTACTGTGGTTTCTCAGAAGCCCAATTGTGCTCAGCCTTACAATTCTTCCCTTTTGAAGCTTATAAATAGTGATAAACACAGCGTCCAGCCAGCTTTCTTAAAATGAAGTATTGTTTAATCTTAACAGTAAAACAGCAAAACTGAAGAGGGAAAAGATTTTAAAACAATCTGTATACATCCATCTACTTAGGCTTACCACCATGTAGAAGTTTAGGAAAGCCCACGTCTCAGCCTGTTCCTCACAAAGAGCCCGAGACAACTGCTCCACCCTTTCTGTCAGTAAAGTCCTTTTTAACCACGTCACATTATTTTGATCTGTCCATTCCCAGCCTTAGTAAAACAGCTGGAGCCAAGAAATAAGCATCTTCACAGCTTACTAGCTCAGTATTTTTTTAAATAAACCTCTCCGTATTTACTATGAGCTTATTACCGAGAGACTTCATGCAAGCTCCCTAACAGCTCTACTGTTGAATTAAATTAACATATGCATACAGTAAATACTCCAGTAAACAAACATATCAATACAGTAACTATCTCAATAAATATGCCATACAATATTCATAAATTATTAAGAATGATTAGAGTTATGGAGAGGTTTCTATGCGAGAAAAGCTTGAAAAATCTGTGACTGCTTAGAAAGGAGACAAAGGGGGTATATTACAGAGATATACAATATAGGGAATGATCTAGAGTGTGTGCACTGAGTATATCTAGTAACCAGCTTTTGTAATACAATAACGATTTAATTAATTACATTGAAAGGTAGAACTTTTGAAACTGTTCAACAAAAATGCACAATTGGCCTTGGAACACAAAATCAGAGAGGACAGTTGCTTAAGTGGGTTTTTTTTTTTGTTTTTGTTTTTTTTAAAGATAGGACATTAAAAATAAAGATAAAGAAACATCCAAGGTTATGTAAATATGGATTAAGAAAACCCAAAGTTTGGAAGGGATATACATCCTTGAGTTTAAGGACACTAGACAACCTCTAAGTGTTGTGATTAGGATGACAGTTTGCCTATGATGGGACTGCTTTGCTACATAATTTCCAAGTTCATTGTCTCTTGCACCTCCTTCAGAAGCATCTGATAATGGCTAATGTGAAGAGATATGTTACTGGATCTAGATGTACCACTATTCTGACAACTCCCATGTTACTAATAGTTATATGAATTTTATTACTGAGTGACTTTCTTTTGTAGATGAAAATTATTAATGGAGGCATAGAACTGAAATGGCCAAATATTTCACCCACTGGAGAATTAATCTAATGTATATGTTTAAGTGCCACTGACTGCAGTACAATTTAAAGGGGATCAACGGGATTTAACTATCCATCTTGAATAGGCTCCACACATGGTTGGAGTTAACACTTATTGCAGTTAACGACTTTACAACTTTAACTATATACTTTTCCATGCTTGATTAGTTTTACCAAACTCTGCGAGTAAACAAAAATGGATACTGCCCAGGGTTTTGATTCCAAAAGTGAGAAGTGCCAAAGACTCCATCAAATCCAGTAGGGCTCTGCTATTTCTATTGGTTTTCCAATAAGGCACTGAAATACTGTGGTGATGGGCAGCAGCATAAAACAGACAGATATTAGTACAGCTTTAGACTTCTTTTGAGTTACTAGTTGGTTTTTAAATTAGTGGTTTGTAAACTTCCATAGACACACAATTAATAGGGTGTTTGGTTTTTTTTTGTTTGTTTGTTTGTTTTTTTAAATCATCACTTTAACTAGGTGGTGATTTTTTTTTTTTAATAAGTTTCTAATGATAATCCTGCATTTGGGATAGACAAGCTTCTGACAGAGCCTCATTAATCTGGTAGTACAGTACAGTAGATCTAGTTAGCGTTTCAACGGAGTGTGGATCTTTTCATTTAGATGCCACCTTAGAAAAACTACCGTATAACACGTGTTACACGTAGTCTTTAATATTAAGGATGAAGAGAATCAATGGGACTACTAAAAATATATATGCATCTAAGATGAATACTGTAGTAATTTATGCAATGCAAATATACCACATACTGTATGTTTGTAAATTCTAATGTCTATATACTGAATCATTCATTTTAGGTTCATAACATTTTACTGTAGGGTAAACAGATTATATGCCGGGTTTTAAAATAAAATATATACTTTTAATGCATGAAGTATTGAAACTGTACCGGGATATAGTGAAGTTATGGAACAGTAAATGTCTAGAGTTATGAGGAGAGAGTAATGTCATCATATTGCCAACTATCATTTTATTCTAGGAACCTCTAATCTACAGCAAGTTTTGTTCTCCAAAGAGTCGCACTTATACAGCAACACAAGAATTCTCTAGCACCCCATCTAGCTCGCACAGTTAACTCATATTCTCCTGCCTGAAAAATATGGTATAAACTGCATGGACCTTACCAGGAATAGCACAGACAAAAATGTGGTGCTCTAACCCTGGAGAGAGACCTATAAAAACACAAGATATATCAGTAGAGGTTGTAACTGAACATCCACTAACAAAATACCACCATTACTAAACAGAATCTCAAAAGGTGAGAGAAAAGTCTATGGCAGAGGGTCAAACATGCAGCCCTGATCCGTTCTGCTGTGGCCCACGCTGGTTGTACTAGTCTAGGATATTCCCCATGTAAATCTGTTAAGGATGAGATATATTTGATCATATCAAATGAAAGATACATAAAGATTTACCCAATTTCATTAGAATAACTTTTTTTCATACCAACTGGCAAGAGATTACAGGCCATGTGTACAAGTAGCTACTGTAACATGTTTATTTTTTCTTATATCATTTTGTGGCCCACCAGACTGAGCCTCTGACAGAAATGGCTCCCACGGCTAAATGATACCCCTGGTCTATGACATCAAATAAAAGCAGGTCTGATCCTTAGAGCCCTGCAAATCCATGGCTATATCCACGTTATAACCGCAGATGCAATGCGGATATCCACGGACCAGTTCTTGTGGATGCAGATCAGATACAAATATGTGGATCTGCAGGACTCTACAGATGAATAGAGCCCTGTAAATCTGTGGATATTATATCCACATCTGCGGGTGTGATGTGGATACCCACGGACTATTTCTTGTGGATGCAAATCAGATGCAGATCCACAAATTGGTATCCGTGCAGGGCTCTACTGATCCTGCATTCAGTGAACTCAGTGGTGAGCCTCCCACTGAGTGCAGAGGACAGGGACAGATTTAAGGGCAGGCGACTCAGGTGGCCAAGAAGAGACTGACATCGCTTGCTATTCTATTGCTCGAAAATGCCATTGGCCAGTCTTTGGACCTCTCTGATGCTGTGCTTCAGAGGGCAACCATTTCAAACTCATTGACTAGGGTCAACATTCTAAGCCCGTCACCTAGTCAAAGACTATTTAATATTGCTCCAGCCAATGTGGGTGCAGTTCATTTTCTTGATGTTAGCACATTTCCGTTATTCTTAAAATTCAAAAGGTTTTATATGCTTTAAAGGAAACAATTTTTTTCTTTGCTTATATATTACATGAATAAATATAGATTTGCAGATCCTAGCATGCAAATATATGATCTTTTATGACAGAGATATATCATGCATTCGAGTTGTGCATCAAGGTCATAAAATGGGCTACCCATGCAATAAAAAACAAAGTGTTCGAAGGTTTAGCAAATGGGGTAAGGTGCCATTTGGTTTAGGGCCATTTGGCCCTGGCAGTGGGCTCAGTTTTAAGCCCTAAGCCCTCCTCCACCAAGAAATCAAACTGCATGTATAACACTTTATTACCGATTTGAACTAATACTAAAGGCAAATATTTACTGAGAATTAATTCTGAGTGTATCTCACAGGAATATCATACCATGCTCCTACCAGTTCCATGGTCCTAGAGCCAAAGAGAACCAAAACTACAGAGTGACTGGCAAATACATTCCACAGCATCATTTGTACTTACCCTGAGGCCCAGTCTGGTAACATTATTAACCACATCTACCACTCGAGTAACTCTTGTAACTTACACCTCAGGGCACAGATCACAAGGTTTCCTTAGTAAAACACTAATTGACATCACACGAGTATGATTAGCTATCTTTTCATCCACAGGCTGGATGTAAAACAAATTTTAAATGGCATTTTTATGCAGTGTAAGACTGACGGTAAGATTAAAGCAAATTTCTCATCCCAAATGATACCTTTGAGAGAGTAGTATTTTATTCTCAAAGAAATGGGTCATGCAAATCTAGAAAGCATGTATTCAAGCACCTGCTTGGTTCGCAGAATAACTTGCCTTTTTTTACTGTGTTTGCTGTTTAGGTGCTGTGTTGTGTTGTTTTCCATTTTCAAGAAATAAAGGCTTCGGATGAATCAGTCAACATTACGCTGGCTGCTCTTGTACCCAAGCTTCTGCTGTTTATTAACAGTGCCTTGGTCTGGTTTCTCAAAAAGAATGATAAACTTACAAATTGAGATTTATGGCATTCCTTGTGGCAGAATAGCAGGTAACACACCTGAGGAAATGGACAAGCGTAAGTAGAAAGAGTCATATGATAGATAATTGCTAATTTCAGATGCACAGTGCTCATCACTCGTTCAAAAATGTGATATCCATAGGTATCTTCAAAACACACATGACTTCTCTACACTTTGTAAGATCACCCAGCTATTAAAATGGGGTCATTCCCAGCATTACTACTGTCTAGTGTAGTTATAAAGTGCAATAGTAATGTGTATCAAGCATATGCACATGAATGCCCTGGATTGAAAGTAGCTTACTGATTCATTTAAAGAAAATATTGTGGTGATTAATATTATTTATCTAATATTTTAGACTACTGATCAGTGAGTTCTGCTATTATATTATTGCCTTCCAGCAGAAATACATTCAACAGGTGAGCATATGAGAACTATTGAAGATTTCCACCACACAAAGTGCTGTCAAGTTCTATCTATCTATATCTATCTATCTAAGAATATAAAAAATGCATCTAATTTGTTCGTATCAGATTAATGTTAAATTTAGGTGGGAAAAAACTCCTAATAATGCTTACCTTAAAAGTACTATAAAGATCTGATTACTCTCATACATTTAATTACTGAACATTTTTTTTTTTTACCACCAACCATCCCAAATGGTATAACAAAAATCCACAGTTACAGTACATAGGACTCAAAATTCATAAGAAATAGAAATCTTTATGCTTCTAGGAACCAGTCACCAACTAACTGATGAGGTTAAGACAAAATTACTCATGGGCTGGAGATACAATAATTGTTCTCTATATAATTTCACTCAAAATCCAAGCATTGGGACTGACCACTGCCAGGGATACAATACTATCAATGGATTATACAATGTAAATCTCTTTTCCACTCTTTCTTAGTATACAATTAAAAAAATATTCTCTTTCACCAACTGAAAAGCAGGAGATTCTGCAAACTGTCTGTACGCTGATGATGTATTGAAATAAGCAAATTATTAAAGAATATGCTGGTTATATTAGAATTTACTCTGAGGAATCATAACCCAAATAATATATAATAAGAATATATTTAAAACAGAGAAGAAAGATGTACCCTAAAAGCAAGTAAGCCAAATTGCATATCTCTCCTTTCCAACCCTCATGACAATTTATGTATTTGAAAAATTAAGTTATTCTTTCTATATTTTAAACTATTTTCAATACCTTCTATTATAGTCAATTTATATTAAAAACATGGATTCTTTAAAAAAAAAAAAAAGCAGCTAATGCAATCTGCACATATGCAGGATTTCAAGGAACAGTCTTATCTGCAGCTAAATATTTACACAATATAGCCCCTAACACTGACCAAGAACATTCTGCAAAGCTTTTTATAAGACATGTATAGCAGCAATAAATGATAAGGAATAACCCATAGTTTAAAATAAAAATTTAAAAAACCTTTTATTTGCTTTTAAATATAAGTTCCAGTACTAAAGTTTACATAGAATTTTGGTAGTCCATGCTTAAAAATATGCAGCACTTTTTAATTAAAACAGAAAAACCCACAACATTTTGTTTGTTACAAATTATAGATCAGCGCAATTTAACCCTAATATACTTTGGATCTGATTATCTTTCTCTTTGATTGTAATTCTTTAACTACCTAGTCTATAAACAAAATTTACAGAAATTAATTTGGGAGGTTTTTTGAGTTAAGAATTTATTGGAACTATCACACCATTATTTAATACACTTAAAACTATTCAAGAGACAGCATTGTTAATAAGAATTTCTTTTTCAATACTGCTATACTTCTTCTTTCTCTCTCTCTCTCTTTCGCTTGTTTTTAAAAAGGAAAGGGAGGAGGAAGATCAAAATTAGACATTAAGAACACCACAAATGGAGGGGGGAGAGCATGGCCAATGTTTACGTAGTAATTGAAGACAAAAAGGAGTATGCCAATGTGCAAAATCGATAATAAAGCCTTCATTACATTTTAGGAGTACAGTATTCTCTAAGGCTATGTCTACACTGGCAAGTTAGTTCGAATTAAGGAAGCTTAATTTGAACCAACTTAAGCCTTGGCTACACTAGGCTTTCATTAGTTTGAATTAAGGGCTTCCTTAATTCGAACTAATAAATTTGCTTATACTTTTCGAAGTAAGGGTTAAATGTGGACATGTTAGTTTGAACTAACCGGCGCATTGAGCTCAATGCAATTGACTAATTCGAATGAAGCAAGTGCCATGCATGGCACTTGCTTAGTTTGAACTAAAATTTGCTAGTTCAAATTAAGTTAATTCGAACCAACTAAAATTAGTTCGAATTAGTTAGTTCGAATTAACTACTTCGAACTAACTTTGGTAAGTGTAGACATAGCCATAGGGCCTGATATAAAGCCCACTGATGTTAACTGGAGGCTCTTCATTGGATCAGACCCCATGATCCTTTGCATACCACCTAAACACTGCCATCTCATGAAAATTAAAAAGATGTAATCTTTTTGAATGGAATCAGTGAGAGAAAGTGCAGAAGCATTTTAAATAATGGGAAGTCTATGTCGTAAAGAAACAGAATTTACCGTTTGGGTCAAGGAAGAGGGGCTAGTGCCCCCTGCAATGGAAATACTCTGGAATACTTTCGTGGCGCACAAACAAGAGCAGGACCAGGAGGGACTGCAGCAGCCACCCCGGGGCCGGGGATTGGACTGCGGAACAGATAGCTGGGCTGGTAGGAACCAGGAACTAAAGCCAGCTGCCCTCTACTGAGTATCAGCACTTCTCTGCACTCTCCCTACTAACCCTGCGGCTCTCCCCGTTTGCAGGTAGCGTCCGCACCCACTCACCACTTCCCCAACACCTTCGCTTGGAATCCAAATAAAGACAAGTTCAGTGCCTTCCATGAGAAAGATTATTATGATGTTCAGTGAACTCCTGCCACCATGTATATGGAAATTCTCTTGAGGGAAGCAAGGTCCCACTGTAAGCATAGAGAAGCATTCAGATTTTCATAAGACAACATTTTATTCCCTTAAATCTTTTACTGTTCCAGTTTCAAAACTGCTTTATCACGAGAGATAACAAGCATGTGATCAACCGCCAGCTTGGTAGTGCCTGCATCATTCCACTGTATATGGGGCAACAACACTTAACACTACTTCCTTTCAAAGATTTGTAACCAAAATGGCTTCTCCGGACCACCTGTCTAACGCTATTAGTAAAAGAAAACGTTACGCAAAGGTGAAATAGGTTGCATCTGATGAACTGAGTGACTCACTAACAGTTTAATCTTTCTAGGAACACATACAGCACATTATTGATTTTAGGAGAGCTGTTATTGTATATTATAACTAGACAGCTATGAAGGTTCTTAAAGGCCAATCCCCAAACCTAAAATTACACAAGCAGCTTTTACACATACTCTCAGTCCTCTTGCAGTGAATAGTACTACCTATGTCCATAAATATAGGGGAAGGTTTGTGGGATCTGATCCTAACATAATCAATGTGCATCTTCCACCAAAACTGATCACTAATAGGAAACAATTTTATTTACTTGGGCTGTAATTTCTAAAAAGGTCTGTTGGAGTTAGGTATATAACTTCCATCATCTTTCAAATCTCAGTCTTGGACTTACACAAAAACTAATTGGGTGCCAGTCTGAAGTTCTTGGTGTCTCTGATGAGCTACAAGAACAACAATTAAATAGAAGCTTGCCCTCTTCGTTTCTCTTCACACACCACCTTTCCCGCCCTGCAGATCCAGCCTCCATCCAATCCCGTCCTCTGTAGTTGTCTACACAAATAAAGTGATCTTGCACTGTGCCCCACAAAGTCAACTGAGTAGGCTTATGTTGGACCAGTGAGGAGGGAGGCTTGTTCTAGAGAACAAGAACACATTAGTGTCAGCCCCCTTTCCTTTAAATCAAAATGGATCCCATAAAGATTGCTCGTGCCATAAAATAGCTCATGTCTTATTTCCAGAATTAAGATAGCTGTCAGCCCCATGCATTTGCTTTGAACTTTCTTTACATAATTCACAATTTTAATTGAGATCAGTCTCTAAATGAGAACAAAAGGATTATATATTCCACGTGAAATGGCATTCAGTAAAATATGTCAAGGAATACACTTGACTCCTAAGCACGGCTACATTTTGAGAAGGTTGAATTGTGTCTCACTTCAAAGCTCCAGTTAGTTCCCCAAAGAAAATGCACTCTGGCTATGCAGGGAAATGTGTAAGAACACATAACACCATACAGGATATATGTTTTCTGCCTGATTTATTTAAATTGGAAAAGACATACATGCATTTATAAGAATTGCTTTAACTTTTGTATTTATCAGTGTCCTCAATCTTACCTCCATTACAGCCCTGACAGAATAATTAATTTCAGTCAATCAATCATTTAACAAAAACTCACAGGTGACCTCAAAATAGCATATAATCCACAGAGAACCAGTCACAACAACAATCTTCAAATTCCCTTGGAAAGGAAAATTAAGCCAGCTATGTGTGGCTCGGGGCAACCTAAGCTGTAAATCTCTTTTTTCTGATCTCTTCATATAGATGAAAGAGTAATGCCGCTCTGGATTACATAGAACAATTATGCGTTCTAAAAACTCAGGGAATCAGCTTTCAGACAGGCGTAATCATTACCAATTAACCATACCGTCTGACATCCTGGAAGAGCAACACCAATGCTTGAGAACACTCTGGCCTCCCCTGAGGTGCCTAATCCCTTACATTAGGGCTCATGATTTTTTAAAAGTCTATTAAAATTTGTTGAGAAATCCAAAGAGGGAACACTTGCCATGATGCAAAATACTCCTTTCCCCCCTCTTTGGATGACCAGAAAGAAAAAGAGTTCTTTTCCACAATTCGGTACATTTCAACATTGCTACTAGTACTTGAATTTCTATGAAGGAGCCCTACCACTTAGATTTTTAGCAGTACTCTCCCAGTCATACCCACAGATTTCCAACCAATGCATAACGCTTTAAATATTTCTCTTTCTAGCCATGAACTTGGTATAATGTTATTATTTACACCACCTTCAATATTAGGCATCTTTATGTTTAGTTAGAATAAATATATTCTGACTGTTCATTGAAAGTGACCTCACCCTTTCCTAGTTTATCTACGGTGACAACTTCCATAAGATTTTCCACCTGGACTCACAGCAAAGTTAGACAGAACAAAACTGCTTTCAAATATAATGGGAGGATAAAAATCAAGTTAAGCTAAACAAAACGTTGATCTAGAGTCTAAAGACGCTATTGCAGGTGACTATGTTGTGAAATGTAGTGGTGATCTCTAACTTTCTTCATTGTTCACACTACAGATTTTTCACTCATAGTGAGAACAAGTTAGATAAGACATAATACATCCATCCCCGCAATGGGGGTTGTATGCATTGACTTCGCTAGGAGTAGCATGTGTTCTGAGGTGGCAGGAGTCCTTTTAGGATTTATGTTTGTGCTCTCAGTGACGTCCAATCACAAAATAAATACCACTCTTTTGGTTGGAAGAGCTCAACATTGCGTTGTCTGTATGTCTGCTCTGTTTTGTATTTTTAATTTTTATTAATTATTATGCACCAAAAAATGCTCTCTGATGACACTGTTCTGCAACTTGTAGGGCTAGATCGTAGCAAGGCCAGATAGCGTGAAGGTCTATGGTGTTGGGCAGTGATATTACCTTGCATTTTCTGCAGGATAGGGACTGTGTCTTGCTAAAGATCTCGGACAACATGCCTCACACCAGACTCCTCCCTCCAGCACTTGCCAGCAGAGCCAGCTGGCTGCTCTAGGGAACATTTGGTGCTTCTCCTGTAGGCGTCTTACCTCAGGCAGATTGCCCTGGCACTGCTCGGAACTCAAGGAGGTATGTCTTGCGGAACTTACATAGAGCAGTGCCGCTCTGCTCTGCCTCCTGTGTGGAGCTGTGGATACTAGCCCCAATAAAGCCCTGAATATGGAAGTCAACTTTAGAGCAAATATAAGAAAGTAAACACAAATTATCATCTCTATTTATAGACAGGGCAACTGAAGTTCAAAGGGGGTAAGTGTAGTGCCCAAGGTGGCTCAGAAAACCCGTGGCAAAGCTTTGAGTCCTCAGTGTCTCCATCCACTGTTAGTCCATATCCTGGATATTAATCACAATTTATCACAATGTATGAAGTCCACAACTTCTAGAAGAAGATTACAGTTAAAATACATTTCTCCCGCTGAGCTTCGCAACACAACCACGACACAGATACACATTATTGGTATGCTTTTCAAGTACAATATACTTTTTTTTTTAAAGCGTTATTACAACTCTAGCTAGGGAAAGATGTCATCAGATTTGAGGGAACAATCAGAATTTTTGTTTTTAAATCACCCTATTACTGTAGGAGGTTTCCGCCCATTTATCAGTGGGGTTTTCCAAGATGGTTTTATTGGGCAAACCTCTCTGCTAATGTAACTCCAGTGGAGTTAGGCCAGCAAAGGATTTTGCCCACGATAACCCTGTATATAATGAAAACAACTTCAAGCCTGGTTGAAACACCTTCAGCACCACCTATATGGTGACCATGAGCTCTTGTTCTGGGGTGGGAATAAAAGCAATAAAGCTGGTTGGAAAGTACTTCATAAAACCCGGTAGCTCTCTTTATACCTAAAAAGACCGCAATAAAACTTTTGAGCTACCCACAGCTTACTGCATACCTCTACATTCCAACAACAAAAAGTTGGTACCTGGATGGTCATTAAACACTTCTAATGTCTCAATGAATCAGCCATGCTGCTGACAAAAAGTGAAAACTACCACTTCATTTCCCAATAAAAGTAGATTGCAATACCCCAGACAGAAATAAACTAAATGGTATTGCTAAACTGCACTTCTGAAAAATAAGTACTTCAGAGATGACTGCGAAAATTCCTGCCACAAGTATTTTAACTTGACTATTGTATTTCTTTTACCTCTTTAGAAAGCAGTGTGATTTCTTTTGGGTTGCTTTTGAAATTTTTCACCAGGGTTTTCCAAGATAGCTTTATTGATACAACTCCAATGGAGATGGGCCAGTGAAGAATGTCGCCCACGATATTTTGGTGTGATGGTTAAACTATGCGGTATGAAAAAACATAAAGCAGAGGAACACTTTGTAAAACTCAAACAATATTAGCACAATAGCACTGTTACATCTTTATCACCAGTCTCAGCATCAAGGCCAGATGCTGAAAAGGAATGAGGAGCGAATCTTATCCCTAAGAGTGGTGCCACACTCCCTTTACACCTTGCAGGTCTGTACCTTACTGGGGGCAAAGAATTTTATAATTCTGGTGCCAGTACTGAGCTTGTTCTGTGACTAGAGGACATAAGTTTTGAGGAATGCCAATCTGGCACTACCTTCAGTCACTCTGTTTATAATAAAACAGCCCTACAGCACTACATGATTGATATTCCACACCTCAGGCTAAACATTATTTTTGTTTTAGAAGAATATTCCTTGAAATGTGCAAATGAAACAATCCAAACATCTTACAGTAATATTGAAGAGATCTGTTTAATAAATGTTGCATTATCTGTAGTTATATTTAACAAATGCACATTGTGTTAATAAAAACAATACAGAGTATAAGATTAAACATTGTGTTTTGCTAACTTGGCAATAAAGCCAATTTTAATAATAAGTCATATTTTACAAGAGCCCTTGGCATTATTGGATTGTACATTTATTCATATTCCTGGCAGCCAAGCAGCAGTGAACCTTACTTTATTGTAGAAGTCTAAAAAACGTACTTTCAGTGTATTATGGTGCTTAGAACATTAATTAGAAACCCAAATGCCTTGTTAAAATTTTTTAAAACATCATGAGGATCCATATGTATGTGAATCAGTATAGAAATAACTGGCAATCCCTCAGAATTGAGGATGATCTCTTTCACTGGTTTTATTTTATGGGGTTCCTTTCTTGATGGAAGAGTCCGATCCTTGAGCTACAGTCCCATTGGCAGATGTTGTGGCAGGTGGTGATGGAAGGCAGAGTTGAGCCATAATTTCTGCATGACAGTTGTTTGTTCTTTCTTTTCTGGCATTGGTCTATAACCAGGGCAAGGCGATTTTCCTCAAAAGTCCTCAAAGGATTTTCTTTCTCTGACAAGTCTTTTTCAATTGCCTTGGGATACTGTCTCCCAGTGCATGATGTTGATGTCCTATCTCTTGATGTTGGTCTTGAGGGCGTCTTTGAAGCTTTGCTTCTGCTCTCCCCATTTCCTTTCTTCTTCCGTGAGTTGGGTGTACAGCAGTTGTTTTGGTAGACATGCATGAGGCATATGTACGAAGCGCCCGCTGCATCTCAGCTGATGCTAGATAATCAGGGCATTAATACTGAAGATTTTGTCCTCCATGAGGACACTGATCTTAATGCGTCTAGGTCAGTTACTTCTGGAGAAAGTGCTAGTGCTTCCAGGATTTTCAGATGTTTTCTGTAGGTCACCCAAGACTCGCAGCCATACAACAGAACTGGAATTACCACTGCTTTGTAAACGAAGTGGCAAGTGTGTGTTCTGATGCCATGGTTATTGATCACCTGGTGAGACGGTCTGCAGAAGGTAAGGTTGGCACAGTGTATTCTGACATCTATGTACCTCAACATCTATGTTTGACCTTTCTGAGAGATGGCTTCTATGACAGGCAAAAAACAGACTACCTATAAGGTGTCCCTTATGGAAATATCCCAGTATTCCACATAGTGTAGGAATAAAAGAAACATGCAATTATATTTAGATATACATATTAAAAACACGTGCACACGTATCTGTGTACACATTTCAACATTAGTGTACATTTAGGGGCATGATTTTAAAAATAACATTGAAGAAATATGAAAATTAAGGATCTCATACCTTGCCTGCACTGGACATTTAGAAGCCAATTTTACCCTCAACTACTGTACTCCTGTTCCCACTGAAATAACAAAATTAGAGGCTTAGCATTTTCTTTTTTTTCTTTAAAAAAAAAAAAAAAACATCTGGTTCTCTATGTACAGATTACAAAGGGTATGATTTTAGACAGTACTGCATAGTGAAGTTCTTGTGTGTTCTAATAGGACCGCACAGAGCTGGCCTAAAGATGTTTTAGCCTCTTCCTTCCAAGCGTTAATAAGCTCACATTAGTTATAGTCAAGCCATTATGCACAGGGCTGTATAGAGGATTTTGGAGAGCGTTAAAAAATATTCTTTATGTTGCAGCTATACTTAAATTAATTTTATATTAAAAATGTGTGCTTGTGAGTAGGGAAATCTTCCAGTGCCTACCCCCACTATTTTCTGGTAGAGAAGTGAGTTGCCAAGTTATGAGAGGTATGTCCAAATATAGTGGGTGCCCAGCCATTAGAGGTTATATGTGCCTTCTGGTGAATGTTAGAACTTTACAAACATTAACCCACACAGCAGTCCTGTGAAATAAGCAAGCATCATCTCCATTTTGGAAAAAAGGAGAAGGCCAACCTTTGTATATACTCACTCATTTTTGATGCCTCAGTTCTTGGGGGGCTGGAGGGGTCCAACTGGAGATATTTTGGGGCTTGATTGTCAAATATACTGAATACCGACAACTCCATGAAGTTAACAGAAGCAGCAGATGCTGACCAACTCCAAAAAAAAAATCAATTCATATGTATGAAAATGAGCGGCTGTTTGAAAATCTGTGCCTTGATGACTTGACTTAAGTTATAATGGGAGCTGGAGACCCAGCCAGAATTAGAACATGCAGAAGTCCCCTCTGCTCAGACCGCTAACTAGCACTCGGCCCCTTCACAATGGCTGCAGTTCACTTATTCCACAGATGAGCAGGTTCATCTACAAGCAGCTGTCTGGGAGGGAGCTTTCAGCAAGCCTAGAACCAGCAGCAGATGCCTGGATGTGGCTGCCCCTGAGGGTAGCGGACTGTATGAAGATCCTCTGACAAGTCAAAGATCCCATGGCCACCGTCTTCGCAGGCTCTCAAGGCCCACGTTTCTTTTGTTATTTTACACTGAGAACTGAAACTGTATTAGAGCCGAGGCTTAAGTCAACTTAATTTACTCTGCGTCTACACTGGGCTTTCCTTAATTCGATTTAAACTGCTCCTTAAGTCAAATTAAGGAAAAGTTAGTTCGAATTAATAACTCCTCATTTTCATTTGAAATAGCGCGTAAGTCAACTTTATTAAGTCGCCTTAAGCCAGTGGAGATGCGGAGTAGTGCCTTGGTGCACCTTTTTAAGTTGACTTAAGTTGGAAAAAGGCAAATATAGTACCTATCTTTAAGAAAGGGAAAAAGAAGGATCCGGGGAACTACAGACCGGTCAGCCTCACCTCAATCCCTGGGAAAATCATGGAGCAGGTCCTCAAGGAATCCATCCTGAAACACTTGGAAGAAAATAGAGTGATCAGGAACAGTCAACATGGATTCACCAAGGGCAAATCGTGCCTGACCAACCTGATTTCCTTCTATGATGAGATGACTGGATTTGTAGATGCGGGAAGAGCCATTGACGTGGTATACCTTGACTTTAGCAAGGCTTTTGATACGGTTTCCCACAGCATTCTTGTCAGCAAGTTAAGGAAGTATGGGTTGGACGAGTGGACCGTAAGGTGGATCGAAAACTGGTTAGATCAACGGGCTCAGCGGGTAGGAATCAATGGCTCGATGTCTGGGTGGCAACCGGTAACGAGTGGAGTGCCCCAGGGGTCGGTCCTGGGGCTGGTTCTATTCAACATCTTCATTAATGATCTTGATGGAATAGACTGTGTGCTTAGTAAGTCTGCAGATGACACCAAGTTGGGGGGAATGGTAGATACTCTGGAGGGCAGGGACAGGATCCAGGGAGACTTGGACAAATTGGAACACTGGGCCGAAAGAAACCTCATGAGGTTCAACAAAGACAAGTGCAAACTCCTGCACTTAGGACGGAAAAATCCCATGCACTGCTACAGGCTGGGGACCGATCAGCTAAGTAGCAGCGCGGTAGAAAAGGACCCGGGGGTTATGGTGGATGGGAAGATGAATATGAGCCAACAGTGTGCCCTTGTTGCCAAAAAGGCCAATAGCATATTAGGCTGCATCAGTAGGAGTATTGCCAGCAGATCGAGGGATGTGATAATTCCCCTCTATTCGACACTGGTCAGGCCGCATCTGGAATACTGTGTCCAGTTTTGGGCTCCCCACTACAGAAAGGATGTGGACAAATTAGAAGGAGTCCAGCGGAGGGCGACAAAAATGATTAGGGGGCTGGGGCACATGACTTATGAGGAGAGACTGAAGGAACTTGGCTTATATAGTCTACAGAAGAGAAGACTGAGAGGAGATTTGATAGCAACCTTCAACTACTTGAAGGGTTGCTCCAAAGAGGAGGGAGCTAGGCTGTTCTCGAGGGTAACAGAGGACAGAACAAGGAGCAATGGTTTCAAATTACAGCTGGGGAGGTCAAGGTTGGATATTAGGAAAAACTTTCTCACTAGGAGGGTGGTGAAGCATTGGAATGGGCTATCTAGGGAGGTGGTAGATTCTCCATCTTTGGAGATCTTTAGGGCTCGGTTAGACAAAACCCTGGCTAGGATGATTTAGGGGGAGTGGTCCTGCTTTTTAGCAGGGGGTTGGGCTAGATGACCTCGTGAGGTCCCTTCCAACCCTATGATTCTATGATTCTATGTTAAATCGACTTAATAAGGTTGAAAAGGGGCCACATCTACACTTGAAAGGTTAAGTCCACTTCTGTTAAGTCTACTTAATTAGGTCCACTTTAAATCGACAAAATCAACCTTATTAAGTCGACTTTCTAAAGTCGACTTAACTTTTCAAGTGTAGACATAGCCTGTGGAACTAGGGAATGGCAAAAAGGACAACAGTACAGATTTACTATCAATATCAACTATTTGTGTAAATGAACAGTTAGTTCGGAAACTATCAAAACTCTCACCTTAGTGGAAATTTTACGCTGCGCTTGTGCAAATACCATTTCTCCTTTGGTTATAAAACCTTTCAAAAAACAGCATAGGCCCTAGTTCCTCTTAAGGACTAGCTACCTGGAAAGTCTGAGCTTGTGAATTTCAGCCATTTTTGAGTTACTTATACAGAAGGGAGAGAAAACTAATGATCTTTCAGCAAAGGATACATACATATTTTATCCTTGTATAACTAAAAACCAGATAAAAGGACTTTCTTAGAAAATTTCAGCTAAAGACATGAATTTTTTTCAGAAAGTTATAAACATGAGTTCAAGAGACTCTACTGGAAGCTTCAGCGTAGTGCTCCATATAGTGTTTGTCCAAAAGTGAACAGAATAAAACACTTTGGGAGGCAGATACTTCCCTGTGCTAGAACTTCTTTGTACCATTCTGCCACTGCCATGCAGCTCTAAAGCTGACCATAGGAGGCTGACCCAGAGCAGGTAAATTCTCTGATAGCACAGAACTGGTGTTCATTTCCCCCACTCCCAGTAGAAGGTGACTGTGGAAAAGGGTACATGGACAAGGCTTCCCTTTGCCCATGTTTTCTGACCGTCATATGAGCCCTCAGGATTACTGAGAGCAGGTGTAATTTAAAGCATATTTTTGCACTTCTAAATTGTGCCGGTGAATCACTGTGGGGCACAGCTGGCCCAAGATTAGGGGAGCGAAAAGGTGGCTCATTGTGCTGTCCTCTGCCACAGCTGGGGAGGAAGCCCAGCCCACCATTTTTAAATGGTGATGTTACTGTCTGAAAACTTTATTATTATGAATCCATTTGTAAATGAGATAGACAGTAAAAAAAATGTGCCTAATTAAATGACTTTATGATCACATTTCACTTGCCTTACAAAGGTGAGGGGTTTCTGGCAACTGTACAAAGCCGAAGAAACTTCATTAGATTTTAAAATGTTCCCCACCTTTAAAAAAAGCTTGGTAGAGAATATGAGATTTATGTGGCAATTCCCATGAATAAATTACTAGATTTTCATGCAACCCTTAAGTTCAAGGGCTATTCAGGAATCATTGACACCTCATTCCTTTGGATAAACAGTCCAGACAATGAAATTATGTTTCTATTTTGGTCATGAGAGAAATATTCAGTTTTTAATCCAAATGTTTATTGTCAGAGTGCCTGCAGTGAGTGACTCAAGAGCTTGAGTATCGATAACAGGGCAACTATGAAGAAGCAGAGCACAAACCCCAAATTGGTTGCGAGTTCTGTACTTCGATTTCAGCAATCGATTATCAAGTGTAAACTCCTCAGGCATATAACAGCCTAAACATGGAATCAGAGTCCCCTTCGGTACTCCACTGTATTTTGCCAGTTGCCACTCATATGCAGGGCCAGATTAAGGGGCCCCAGGGCACTGGGCTGCACACTTTTTTGGGCCTTCCTTCCCAGGCCCAGGGCCCCACCACGGTGGCCAGCCTGGGGGCAGGGTGGCACTCAGGCACTCCAGTCCTGGGACCACCCCGCAGACGCACCAGCGCTTGAGCTGGCTGGCTGGGGATGGGGTGGGCCGGTGTGTGGTGCAGCTCCAGGGGCAAAAGCCCTGCCAGACTGCCACACCCTGGCCTCCAGGGGCCTGGCAGAAGAGACCCACCAAGCCAGCCTGAGCCATGGGGACCCAACCGGCTCTGTGCTAGCCTGAGTGGGGCAAGATTTTTGGGAGGTCACAGGGCCCCCCTTGAGGCCGAGGCTCAGTGCTGCAGCACCTATAGCTTCTGCCTTAATCCAGCCCTGCCCAGACGAGGGTACCTTTGTGACAGATGGCCCCTTACACTAAAAATCATGGCCAAATTCAGGTAACTCCCACATCAACCACACCTAGATCTCAACCAAAGACAACATTTGTAGCCGTTCCTATAATACACTATAAGCCATACTAAACAGGAAAAGGAAGCAGAGTTATTTTCGAGGTTGAAACAGACAGACATATATACACAAATGAGTTACAACCTTAAGTATCAAAAAGTAATAGGAGCTTCTATAATAAACAAGCTCTGTTAGGACTACCCAAATCTAAACACTAGGGACATTTCTTGCCTATGCCTAGAAATCCTTAGCCCCCAAAGTCAAAGCAGCATAGACATCCTGTTCATTCTTGGCAGGGGTTTTTAATCCTTCTCCTCCCTTCTCCTCTGAACTGCACACTGGGATGAATTCACTTGTCTGACTCATCTTCCTGGAAGGAGGAGAGCAGGATAAGTAAGTCTTTTGTCCTCTTTAGTCCCTTTGGTGTCAATGGACTTTTCCTCTTGGGCAGTACATAATACTTTTTGTCAGAGATTAGCACTTTGCACCAGACCGGTGACTTACATAGTCACAAAGATTTACAATACAATTGCTCAACTATCATCTGACAACGTGGGAAGAAATGTTATAAATGAGGTTAAAACATACAGCAACTCACAACCGTTCAATAAAGTGGAAATACTAAACACATTCTCCTAATTCTAATACTTATTCTTAACACTACTAAGTCACAGGTGAGCCTGACCAATTCCAGCTGTGTATTTTTGTCAGTATTCAATTGAGACATGGAGATCTTGCCATGAGCTGGGACCTGATCTGCCAATATCAGACTTACATATTATTACATATAAGTTATATTTTTCTGGAAATATGTCATGGGGGGAGCAGTATTCAAACAATCCACAAAATGTTGGGCATTTAGGCCATATGTTACCTTGAATTCACCCATACTTCTCCTGTTAATATAAACGGGATTACTTGCTTGCAAATGAAGGGCACTGTTCAGCATTTGAAAATATGACCCTTTTCATAGGTTTCTTCTAAAATCATCTCTGGATCTACGGATGCATTTTTTTGGTTTGTTTGTTTGTTTTTAAGAAAAGCTATTGGAATTTCCAATACATAGAGCACATCTAACAAAGAAATAAGAATTATTTTATTTGTGACTGGTATTGATTATCTAGTTTCCACTGTATTTGTTGCATCTAACAGGTGACAAAACCATGCTTTCAGATCTAACAGCGATTGACTTGATGTCAGCAAAATATAACATCTTATCCACTTTAAATGGAAAAACATAAACAAGCAAATAAGTCTACTTTTGTATCCATATTTTACAATGTTTGCTTACTACATACAATCACTTTTGTAAATCTGGTCCAACTTATTCTAGCCTGAAATGGGTCCCATCTGCATTTGGCAGATTGAGGTTATATGAATAAAGAAAGTGCCATTAGATGCAAATAATATTGCCTTTTCTCTTTGAAATTTAAAGAAGTCTTTTCTTCCACAAGCCAAGGTCAGAGTGCAGTTCGTTAATCTTGCCTGGGTCAACTTGTTGAAATCTGTTGCCAGTTCTACTTTCAGACAATCTGCATCAAAAGTCTCTCATTAACCAAATTATGTTCCATTTGAAATATTAACACTACTTTTGGGGAAAGGGCAACAAAGATTAAGATAATGCTAGTGTGTGAGATGCTTTCCTCAGCAGGAAAGAAATTGTTGCTACAACGCCATTTTCCATAACTATCTTTAAAGAAATGGTCACTGGATCTAATGCAGCGTGTTAAAAGAGTTAGGTATTGAAAGACAGCCCAGCCCATTAGCCAACTGTGTATACTTTCAGTATCTAATCTGAGAAACTGAGCCTCAAAGGTACTGTAAGTTCTGCCGCACATACATGAGTTTAAAGACTTAAATGTCCTAATGGCCCCCAGATCCTGGCTCTGTGATAGCTGCTCTGGATTCTAATCTGTGCTAATTTATCTTGGATTGCAACTATAGTGGCATAAAGATGTTAATGCTCAACCCCTTCAAAATGCAGGAAATGGCAACCAGGGTGTTGGCAAATGACAATGGGGTGAAGGGAAAGCTGAGGGCTAAAGCTATGAATACATATTTGGTGAACAAGAACTTTACTTCACCTCCTTTCATCCACTCACCCTCCCAAACCCTTGGATCAGCTGGGGTTAGAGAATGAGCTGGGAAAGAAAGTGAACCAGCCAGCAGAACTGAGTGTCTATGCAAGAGAGAGAGGACAGGCTGCAAATGAATTCAGGTAGAGTACCTCATCTTCCCTGTGCAAGGCGCAGACTGCCTACTGCTTCTTTGCTCCCCACTCCTAAAGAACTTTTATTCACTGAGTCAAAAAGAAGAAGCGTAGTGACGGGCAAGCTAACAATGACCCTCACCAGCTACAATTACCTAGACACCCCTTTCCCACAACCAGATTGAGTAATTATTTCAATACCTGGTCTGCGAACCGCCTGGAATCATTCCTCTCCACCCCTACCCCTAAGGATTTTCAGGAAAGACATAATCCTGGCTGCGTGGTCCAGACTTGGTTTTCTGGAAGGAAGATCCATGGGAGAAAATGGAATGGGGAAGATGAATAGTAAACCCATGCATGCTAAATTTCCTGGGTAACGGCATAAGTTCAAGACATGCAGCTTTTTCTCCCCACCCCAGACAGACAGACCTCTTCCACGTAGTTTGGCTTTGGCGTCTCATGGTCTCAATATCAAACGATATCAATATCCATAGCAAGCACTCAGAGTTTAGTTTAGGTGACTGGTCACCTAAGTCACATGGTCTGTTTCTTGACTAGATGACCTAAGCTTGATTGAATGAAGCAATGCCTCGAAGAAACCATGAAATTAGAAAAAGAATTACAAAATGTTTAACAATGTTCCTTTTAAACAAGGAACAAAAAAATAAAAATCATCCCAACAACCTAAATGAAGAGAAATAGCTTTAGTTTACATATGGCATTTCTATTAGAAGAGAACACCTAGGGACTTCAGTTTTCTCTGGCAGAGGTTCCTTCTAAAGAGGACTGCCCAGGCTTGTGAAACAGATAAGTTTGGCTTATTCTTAGCCAAGAAAAAGATCCAAACATCATGCACTGAAATAAACAGATGTCTCAGTCTGGCATGGAAGAATTTGTCAAATTCCAGATTCTCTCTCTCTTTCACTCTCTCCCTCTCTCTCTCTCTCTCTTTTTTTAAATGCACTCTTATCATCAGAGGCCACCTCTCTGTAAATTGCTATCCTTAGAAAGAGGCACTCCTTTTTCTTGTCTGTGTCAACGTTAAGAAGAAAGAGGCACTGACATATGGAGAAACAAAAAAAACATAAGAAAAGGGGTTATTAGTAAGCCTGGTATTCTGACAGTTAGACGTAGCAGTAAGGAATAATATACCTCAACATGCAGAGCACTCAATTAAAGCATACTATGTATCGCATAGACTTTAAGGTCAGAAGGGATCAGTACGATCATCTAGTCTGACCTCCTGCAAAATGCAGGCCTCAAGACCTCACCCACCCACTCCAGCAATAGGCCACCAACCTATGACTGAGTTATTTACCTCCTTAAATCATGATTTAAGGACTTTAAGATACAGAGAATTCACCGGTAGGTGAACCATGCCCTGTGCTACAGAGGAAGGCGAAAAACCCCCAGAGCCCAGGCCAATCAGCCCTGGGGGAAAATTCCTTCCCGACCCCAAATATGGCGATCAGTTAAACCCTGAGCACGTGGGCAAGTCTCAACAGCCAGTTATCCAAGAAACAATGCTCTGTAATAACTCAGAACCCACCCCACGTACTCTCCCCTCTTAGGCCACGTGTAAATCCACCACACATACCCAAATATCAGTCAATTTCCAAAACAGGCTAATCATACCATCTCCTCCATAAATTTATCAATTGTCTAATGAAAACAGCAATTCTTTAGAGCAGTTTTAGCATCCTATACAACCACATTTCTAATTGCATTTTGGATGATCATTCTGGGACCCACTGCCGTCCTTATTATAACTCTTACTTAGTTCTGACATGAAGTAACTCCTGATGAAGAAAGGTAGCTTAAGTTCATTATGCAAAACATATATTGATAAAAGTAGTAATATACCTTATGTTCAAGGAAACAGAACAGAATTTCACAAAGAGAAAGCAGGACACTGAGTGCACATTTCTGGTATGGTAACCTGCTTTTATTAATTTAGTTAAAATTTCATCTGCATTATGGGTAATGTTTCTAGGTTTGCAATGGAGGTTCAAAACAATGCAGTACATTATTTTCACACAAATTTTGACTCTAACTCACTTATAAAATTGGCAGCATAAATACGTGTTCTGAGCAAATGTTGCACACGGCAACTCTGATAAAACTGCCCCATGAGACGCACGAGAAACAAAAAAGGAATAGCTGTTTAAGGTTTGCAAAAAAAACCTTTTCATGGTGTTTTGAATCTAAACTCACTGTTAATTAGAATTCTAAGGACTGTTTGTAAACCTGTTTAAAACGGAAGAGTTGTGCATGCCTCCAAATCTTTACCTAAATTACATGATGAACTTTTTGTTCTTGTGAAGGCTTTACAAACTGATAAGACACTAGAAAAAAGATGTAACCTGGAAACTTGTTTAGGGCTTGAACTCGTGAGGTTCTGAACATGCACCAACTTAATTGATTTCATTGGGCACTGCAGATGTTCAGCTCTTAACCAAAACAGCCCTGTACATCGGTATAATATTCCAGAGCCTGATGAAGGAACTATTGATATCAGTGGAAGCACTCCAACTGACTTGTGTGCTTTCGATCCGACCCAAAGTCAAAAGGATAGGTGGCCAAACTTGACTAATTTTATTCACTTCTATGGAAACTCAGTTCCCCATCTTCAAAGCATCTGACAAAGTGGGATATTCTCCCACAAAAGCTCACGCAATAAATACATTTGTTAGTCTTTAAAAGTGCCACAGGACTCCTTAGTTCTTGAGTATTGCAAAACAAACATCACCTTGCTAATATGTAAACTTGAATGAGCTGAGTATTTGTTATGTGACCCCCTTAATCTGAAAACAATAGGAGAATTCAAACACTCATCCTATAACAAATGATCTTATAAATGTACATAACCTAGACCTTTATGCTATAAATGAAAATCTGAAACTATGTGGATGGAGGCCTTAAAAAAGAATTACTCTCCAAGTTAGGGCGTTGTTTCTAGTGTGACTTTATTGTCTTAATACTTTTCCATACTATTTATGAAATCCAGCTGAATGGCTGCATCCAGCGTTCCCCCTATATGAGGTACTGTCTGCGATTTTATCTGCAATCTTCCCTTTGTGCATGTGTGCGTTGTCATGCCCCAAGCAGTCCCGTACAATTCTCAAGGTTGAAATAGCTCTTTTATTATAATCAGTTTTCATTAGAGCCCTTTGATCTCTCTCCATTCTTTGTACACAACACTTCATCACCTTTATTTTCTGTCATAATTGCATGTGAAAGATTTCTCCTATGATAGACCCTGACTGCCAAATCAGTATCGAAAAGAGTGTTGAGAAGTGTCATGTGCTCTGCCTGCTTTAGAAGGAAACCCGTACACCTGTGGAAGACAAACAATTTTTAAGAGATATGACACATCTATCATCCACCCACAGGATATGAGCTGATCTGTCTGCTTAATAGCAAGGGGCTATGCATAGCAAAACAGCAACTGCTGAAAGAAATTTGTAGCACATTGCAAACTGTCTGGCAGCCCTCCCTAAGCCTCATCTCATCCTGGCCTGCTGATAATTCGCAGACTGTGTTCCAGTGCGCTCATCACTCTAGCAGTGAGAGTGGCTAGATGAGGCCCCCTGTCTCTGCTCCCTGTCACACTGTCATTCAGGTGTGTCTGTCTGCCATCACCTGCTGACAGCGCCACATGCGTCTCAATTACAGCCTAGTCCTCCATTCATGCTGCTGATGAAGATGTTCAGTCTGTACTAGTTAATAGCATTCTCTCTTAAAGACGGGTCCTTTGGGGTTTCGTGAAGACAGACGCCAGGTGAAGTCTGTTGGCTGCTGTGGAATAATATTTCTCATCATAATTTTGGCACTGAATAATCAAAGGTCATTCCTTGACTCTGAGATTTCCGATCTTTGTGAGCTCTTGCAACTGGTATGACACAGCGAATGGCTTTTTCCTTCCCCACATAAGTGTGAAGACAAGTGATTAGGCAGCAGCATTGGAAAGGTTGATATGATACTTATAACATCAGAGTAATTTATTCCCCTTTGTAGTACCACCCCCATGCATTTCCACAATGAAGGATGTTTTTAACACCATTGTCTGGCTGGTGATGAATGCCACATTCAACTTGTTGAAAAAAAAAAGAAGTTTAACAAGAGTACAATATTTTCCAAAGGAGTCTATCCCGGATGCTTTATTCTTCAGTACCTGTTTTGTTTAACCACAGGGGTGACTTTCAGTGACAGCTGACTGACAAATGTGTATGACTGTATCAACATGGGGTTTGGGGTTTTTGTTGTTGTTGTTGTTTTTTAAGTGCTTTAGATTCCTGCAGGTTCAAAATGAGTACCTATACCCACATAAGGCCCTGATGCTACAAGCATTTATATATGTGAGTAGTCTGACTGATTTTAAAGGTACTACCAACAGTGCAAAAAGTTAAATGTGCATGGTAAGTGTTTGCAGGGTTACGTTCTAAATGTGCTATTGTTAATTACAGTAATAATAAGGCTCTATGTAGCATTTCAAATGTTTCACCGTTTTTCCCATTCATTTAGGACTAAACAGGAGATCCAAGAGTTCAGTCAGTTATCCTTCTCAATCCCCAAGTCAAAGAGGACTGCACAGTGACAAGTATTTACCAGGGGGGCTTTAAGCCCATTCTGTAGGGAACACTGTAAGGCAATAGTATTTTTCTTCAATATTCTAAATTTAGTATCCGAAAGACTATGTCCACTTAAATAAAGAAAGCTCTGTAAACAGTAACATTTCCAGAGAGAGACATACAATCTTTCAAAAAAGTAAATGGTCCCACTTGATGTGAATGGTAAGGATGGCTCTACCCAGTATAGACCTCTATTTGTGTGATAAACCAATGTACTATTAGCAGTGTGAAAAACACACCCTAATAGTGTGGGTTGCGTTCACAGCTGCCTGCAGTGTGAACCTATCATGGATCCTTTCTGTGGACTCAAGACCTTGATGCTATGGCCAGAAAAACAAACAAACCTGTTTGTTAGCACCTATGTAAAACATTGTAAGAAGAACATGTTTGTTTGTTTTTTTTTAAAAGACACACGCTAGTTCAAACAGAAACTTATTCAGGAACGTCCCATGGCCTGTATTATGCAGGAGATCAGACTTCTGGCATAATCTGTGAATCAGCCTTGCATTTGGTTTACTATTCATTTTGATTGCAGAGTAGGTGGAATGCAGATTTTAAAGACTTTCGTAAGAAACAGAAGATTTCTCCATCATTCCCTAAAAGGATCATTTCTGAGGTTTAAATTTTGAAAGCTGTTTACACTCCATAATCTGATTGTCTGATGTTGCGCACAACATATATGAGCAACCAGATTCTTTATGCATGCTATGCTATCAGGTACTTGTACTCAGCTGTGTGTGATTTGCTTTGGGCCTATTGCTGAGCTACAAGATTACTTTGATGTAGCTAAATATTTTTACTAGTGCTCAGCATGCTAAAGTACGCCCTTTTCTTTTCTCCAGAAAGTTGTGTGCTCATTACTATTAACAGGTCATTAAGGGTATGACTACATTGCAATTTTTGCCCAAACTAAGGCTCAAGCCTAAATCCCCCCTTGCATTAACCCAAGATCCCAGAACTCCACTGGGGTGGAGGGTCCCGAACCTGAGTCAAACTGGGACCCAGCAATCAAGCCTTATGGTTCTGCAGTGCAGACATGGACCCACTGGTCTCAGACTCAGATCTGCCAAGAGCATCCCACAACCCAATGATCCAACTTTCTTTGTCCTCTGGACAGCCAAGTGTGGAGGAGAGTGATTTTTCCCACTGCTCCACAAATCAAAGGAGAGAGCAGCCACATTTCGGGAGGGTGCTATGAAGTCTGGGTATGGGTAGTTGGCCTCAGGCCTACATACTGCAGTGAGACGCCGGAGCCGCAGGTCGGGAGCCAGGGTTCAACAATTCCTAATCTGAGGTTACAGTAGAGTGTAGATGCCCAAGCCCTTGATTAACAAAGCTACTGACCCTGGTATTACAATGCAGTGTAGACACACCCTTCGGTCCAGCCTAATAGAAAGGAAAGGTCAGAAGTGTTACTAGATGGTTGGATACATGTACATTCCCTAAAACTGAAGTTTTAGTCCTGCAAAAGACGACAGCCTTCATTCTACTGAAGTAGTTCCAAGTAGTGAAACTGAGTCTCACACAGTTTGCTGCTCATCTCTACCTGAAACCTTAGGTACTCATAGTTCTGCAGGACCACTTAGGAGCCCATTGCACAAAGGGATTTACTTCAGAGGTCTCTGACAAAAGAAATCCCCCTCCCTTAACTCTTGTGCAGGGTGTATTCACCACATTTCAGCCTGCGTGCTGCCCTCCTTCTCAGAGGAAGCTAAGTACAGGATTGTACAGTCTGACCTCCCCAGTTAGCCACTGAACTGCAGGAGGACATGTATTTTAAAAAGAAGTTTCCCCCGAAAAATTCCACAGCAGTGCAAAGAAAGGACAAAACAATACGTAAGCTCTTTTAAAGCACTTTTCATCTATAGAGCTCAAATCTTTATAATGCGACACAGAGAAAATAAATGACTTGCCTCTGGTCATACAGCGAGCCAGCAGAGGAGCATGAAGCAGAACCACCCCAGCCTCCACATTTGGTGCCTAACCATTAATTTTAACAGGAAGAGAGCAGGAAGTATATTTCAACCAGACACTATGCGGAAGCACTTCTAAATCCTGATTGCAAACAAGCATGAATTGCTTTCCGACTCTCCTGAGGACCCGTGTGCAGATCCTGATTTGGTGTTTCACCTTCATACTAAAGCAGTGGTGTCGGCAACTGAAGAGGACGCGAGGACTCAGCCCACCCATCTTAAGACCAGGAGTGAAAGATTTAGCTCCTGACAATAGAAGAGAGAAGTCATTAACTCGGTTAAACTCTCTTTTAAACTTTACATACATATATGTTGGAAAACACCTTGGGATCCTTCAGGACTAAGGTATTATAGAGAAATAAGATGGTTTTATCTTATTTGATTTTTCTGGATGTAGCAGATTTAATTAATACTTCTCGTGCATATCCATATCAGAGGATTCTTTATCAGCTACCCAAGTAGAATGATGGCCTTGCATATAAAGCATTTGATTGGGGTTTATGTGGGGTGACCAGATGTCCCAATTTTATAAGGACATTCTCGATACGTGGGGTTTGTTCTTATATAAGTGCCCATTATCTAGATTTTTCTCACTTGCTATCTGGTCACCATGGATTCAAGACATCTGGGTTCTACTTCTCACTCTAACTTTGTGACCTCAGACAAGCTGTCTACGGTATATCTATGCAGCAAATCAACACCCATGGCTGGATCACGTCAGCTGACTTGGGCTCGTGGGGCTCAGGCTGACAGACTGTAAAACTGCAGTGTAGACCTTTGGGCTTAGGCTGCATGAAGGGGAAGGGTCCCAGAGCCCAGGCCCGAACACAGACAGTGCAATTTTATAAGCTGTGTCAATGGACATGGGCCAACCTCAGGTGTTTAATTATAGTGTAGACATATCCTTAGGGCCTGATTTTCAGAGGTGCTGAGCAATTGCTCACCTCTCATTGATTTCTAATGAAATTTTGGCTGCTTTGTCAGATTGTAAATCTATGTGCCTCAGTTCCCCATCTGTAAAATGAAGATAATACTTGTAATGCTAAATCCATTATCCTGTTTGTGAGGAGCCTGTACATTATAGTGATGAATGACAAATGCTTGTATTGTAAGTTGTTGTAATTTTTTTTTTGTAAAAAAAAATCAGCATAGTATTGTACCAAAATATTTCATATTGGGAAACAGGATATAAAAATGCTACAGAAATTAGCTTTATGCCAGTATACAATAATTATGGATAAAACCCACATGTGCACATTTGCTCTTTTTTTCCTTGGGGTTCTCCCTTCTGTATTTTTTTTTTATATACATATGTTTATTTTACTTGTATTTACATTCAATTAAAAAAAAGAATTAACCTTCTTATAGAAACAAATTTTAGAGCACAATCACTTTGATAGAGAAAAGTTTAGTTTGCTCTAACATCTGATTCTGGAATACATGCAGGAATGTAAAATAATCCCATAAAATTGCTGGATAAACATATTGTTAGGAAAAAAGCACGCAACCACCAATATTACTTTAGATAGTAAGTAAGGTAATTGCTATTCACTCTTTCTCAATTTCATGTACACAAGTCCCAGTAAAAGAATATATATTTGGTACAGCAAAACAAATAAGGAGTCTTGTAGCGCTTTAAAGACTAACAAACGTATTTATCACATGAGCTCTCATAGGAGTACAGAATTTCAAATTGCCCCATATACATGCGTTTAGCCTGGAAACAATGCTGATGATCTTTTATGGACTCCTCACAATTTATATGCAAGGAACAGTTCAACGAACTTGGATCTAACATTTCAATATTTTCAAAAAGACTTCACTCTGAGTGGTATAATCAGATCAGATTTAATAAATAAATATATAGGCCAGAGATTAATGGTGATATTTCATTGACATCTCAGTTTACTTTAACCTTAAAATGTATATTTCAGGCTCCGTTTTCTAACTCTTTCTCTTGATCTTGTGTTATCTAAGGCTCCAACAAAGCACTTAAGCATGTATTTAAAACTATAAGTATTTGAGCAATTTCACTGAAGTCAATTGTGCAGCTTTTTTCTTGCTATAACTGTATATTTCTGGGTTTTTCTACCGTACTATACCGTACTGACCAGTCAAATAAGCAAAAATATGAAACATTACATATGGAATTATACAATTGTAATTCCATCAATATCATATTCTTAGACGTAACCAATAACAACACAGCTGCTTGATTTGGCTAACAGACTAATTACAGCAGTTTCCCCTCCCCAATTACAACAGGGACTGTCTTTGACTTTAAAAATAGATATATCCTTCCTGCCCTTCCCCCCCAAATGTCTATTGACTCAGTGATACTTTGGATTAAATGCAGATCCTCTGATTTAGTAGAACTTCCTAGTAAAATTAAATCAAACTGGCTGTTGCTAACACTAAATAGAATTAATACAATATTTTCAGTCTTGCACAGTTGGAAACCCTTGTTCCTGCTCAGATTTCTTAATTTACTAGTGCTTCTAAAAGATAAATGAGCTCTACACCACTGAAAGGAAACAGATCGCGTATCTGACATCACGTTATTTACTGACATTAAAAATGATAATATCCATCAACAAGCAGCCAACCCCCAAGTGGGCCAGACTGAGAACAAAGCTACAACTGTCTCTCTCTGATACTTTGTTACAAGGAGACATGTACCTGCCATTTAGGTGCAAATAACAGCATCATGGTAGCTTACATTGGGGCTTTTAACCACTTAATACATCTGTCCAGTTTTTTTCCTTTCTACTCCCATCTTACTCATGCATTTTTGCTAACCATGGACTGCAAACTGAGTTAAGGAAGGAACGATGAACACAAACTAGAGAAACAAAGGTGCTTAGTTTATCCCTGCTTTCATATAGGTAAGTTATTTCCACAAACTCTTTTTCCATGACACCTCTTGGAGCCTTGGAAAGAAAGATTATTATTCAACAACGAAGAGCATTTGCAAGATTGAATACAGACAATGAACCTCAAGGACACTCATGCAATGCTGACTGGATTTAATCTTTCCAACATTTAAAACATCAAATTAAACTCCAGAACATCCATTTACAACTGACAGGAATGAATCCTTGTTCTCCAGAGTTAACCACAGGTAACAAATGAGGAAAGACATTAAGAAAGAATATAAACCTAGCTACTTCTCTTATTTATTTATAAAGGGCAGTAATTTATCCTGAGCATTATTTTTTTTTTTTAAATGTGGCCCTTGCTGACTTCCTATTTCTTTGCATTTTTTTCATTTGGGGATAAGTGTTATTTCCTTACTCAGTCTCACTTCCAGTGACATAACAACAGCTGAAATGAGTAAAAACACAGCAATCAATTTGTGCCATACATACACAGGTCATACGGAGTTGGGGGGGAGGGGGCACATGACCCCACATCCATCCCCATGCATTGCCTCTGCCAATAGCTCATGTGTATGCAGAAGTCATATATCCCTGCTACCATGCCCTTGCGTGGCTGCAAATTCCTCCAGGCAGCTTGCAAGGGATCTGAATTATAACCCATCTTCTCCTTCCACTTCTTAATGCATAAGAACTCAGTTTGCCCAGCTCATCCATTTCTGTGAAACGGAAGCATGGCATGACTCCTTATGCCTCTCCTACACTGCATGTTAAAACCTTATTATTTCTCCAGAGGACTTCCTTCCAGGGGCTTGGGCTGCATCATATTCTTTTTCCTTTTGCTAGTATAGATAGCATTTCATGAGGAATTAATCTTTGGATTATGTCCTTTAAAAATACATTCATGCATGTTTTGAAAATGGGCTCCCAGCGCTAGTGGGAAAAGAAAAGAAAACCCCAAAATATGGTCAAGGCTTGGGGCTCTTGCATCTTATAAAGCACAAGAACCAGTAAGAATCACATGATTCTAGAACAGAAATGGAGGTAAAAAAGAGCTCTTTTGTTTCTTTTATTGTTTATTTATTTAAAGAGAAATACACCGGGCAGAAAGAGAGACAAGATCTCTCTTTCCTTTCATGTTTCTCCAATTTATTTCACCACACAAACTTTATTTCAGCAGCCAAATACTTGAGAAGTGTCTTGAATCCCCCTGATTTCTCCATTATCTCACCTATCTTTCATTTATTTTTAGTCTATTCTCTTATCTCAACAATTTCACAAGACATCATAAAAATCGGAATTATTAACCTTGACTTTCTCAGCCGCTTCTAAGGCTTGATTTAGGGCACAAAGATCTGTGATTATATATTTTGAAATCCTTACCATACCTCTCACCAAATTTTTTGATATCTCTATGTTATTCTTTATATGAAGTACATATTTATATGGAAAATAACTGTAAGCAATATCTAAAATGACAGCTAACAAAAGCTAAGCTGAATTACTAAAAGAAAAACTAAGCCACGAAGCTCTGGAAAAGTTCAAAGGCAACCTCCAGAGTGTTAATTATTTAGTTAGATAACATTACTAGTCCATGATAGAGTTTTTACAAGGAGTAAGCACAATAAAATACACAAACCCACAATACTAAAGACCAAACCAAGAAAACATAATTTAAACAATCTCAAAAAAATTAACAATCATCACAACTAACAACGTTGTGTATTCATTAGGACATTCATACAAGGAGGGGCATATGGAAATATTTGGGGCATACTCTAGAATAGATTAAGTATTGAGCCAATGAGGAGTGTATTCAGATTTATCTGTAGTGAAGCAATTTGAAAAGAGACAAGTGTAACATACTATTTCATAGAGCTGGTAAATTAATTTGTACCTCTAGCTGTCCTAGATATTTTGGGAGCTATTTTATGATAGTCAGGGTCTATATGCTGCCATGACTGGAAATACAAATATAGCTAAGTTAGATAGAGAAATAGCTAGCTACATAAAAACTGTAAACAGAGTGTTCCTTCCTTCCTTCCTTCCTCCCACTCCACCCGCACCATACAATTTGGGAAATTACTTTATATACTTGTGTAACATAACTGAGATTTTCAGAGTGAGGAAAGCCAATATATAAACAATTCATGAGTAGATATTTTTCCCTTTCTCCAGTTGTTTAGAATTGTAACCATTTATCTATGTCCATCCAATCTAATCAAAGCCAGTGATAATATATGAGATCTGAGACTATTTTTATAAATAAGTGGCTAATTTCTCTGCCAGTCTGAAAGAGAAAGTGTAAATTGACTGAGAGGAGAGGAACAGGAAGATTAGTTTCTTGATATTTAGAAATATCTAACATATGTTACTTGTTCTTCAATTTGCATTAACCATAATTGGATGGGGGGGAAGGAGGGGAGAGGTTTCTGAGAATAAGAACATTATCTGCATAAATGTTAATGTTACGTTCTTTTTTAGTTATAATCCTTTCAATGTTTGTCAGACCAGTGGTTTGAGAAACAGATTATATAAATGGAGAGGGACAGTGCTGAAACATTGGTGAAAAAATATTTTTTTGATACTGAAGTGAAATGGACCACATAGAATTCAGTTGGATACAATGAAGAAATTTTGGAGAGAATCCATTCGACCCTTTCATATGCCTTATCGATATCATACTGCAAGGTAACTATAAGTGTATCTAATAAGGAAGAATGATACAAATCTCAGTAGGACATCATCTCTGTCCTTTAAAACACTCCAAACAGACAAAACAAAGAGTAAGGTGGAAACAGAAGTACAATGATTAAGTGACCAGCCCGAGGTCACACAGCAAATCAGTGCCAGAAATGTGACTAGAATTAAAGCTCTCCTGATTCTCAGTCCAGTCCCTAACCAGTAGATCACATTGCCTTTTAAATCTGGGAAGAAAATAATTTTTAGATGAGAACAAAAGTCAACCTCACTGCATAAAAATCCATGTTTCCTATCCCCAGTATATTTCCATTGTATTGTATATTTTTATAAATGTGTTAAAAAGTTGCAGTCTGGTTCCTCTTTGGCTAATCACAACTATTGCCTCACACATTTTTAGCATGGGAGAACTGCAACACAAAACTTATCTGATTTTGCCCGTAGGTCACAATAGCCGACTCTCTTGATTTAGCAGAGGGTATCAGGGTGCATCCACTGACATCCTGTAAATCAGAGGTCCCAACCAGTATATTGTGATCTATTTCTGAAGGGCCGTTGCCATTAAAACCTATGAGCATTGCACCATCTTCTGGCAAAAGGTTGGAGACCATTGCTGTAAATCACTGAACTAATTTGTTTAAAACCCCTTGTAAACAATCTAAACGTGAGAAATAGTCTGTGTGAGGTGCCTCTTGAACATATTAGAATGATTGCAATTTAAAAAAATTTATTCACTGCCTCACAGAGTACCCAGTGTGATATAACATGGTTTATGGACTCAGATTTTTTTTTTTTTTTGTAGCTGCTAAATTTATAGAAATGCCACTATTATATGGTAATGAAGATGTGATAGTTCCTACGGACAAAATGAGGACAGAGTAAGAAATACAGGGATCAGTAGTTGTTTATTACATTCAGATGAATAGATGTTTATAACTGATATATTTTTGGATACACATTTTCTCCCTGATGCCAAGCAGAGATGTCATTCGAACAGGCAACATGAAAGCACAGTATCACGTGTTTCTCCTATATTCAAGAACTACGGTCACTTTCATCTATTAGATCATGGCCGTTCTTCTCCACCTCACTGCACCACCTCTACGTTTACCTCCCCACAATACCACTTGCAAGTCTCAGCATCATTCTGGTGCCCTGCAGCATTTCACAAGACTCCTCTATTTGTTAGCAAATTGTGCACTCCCATTAAGGTAAGATTGTTTACAAAAGAACCTATGTCTTGTCCTGTTTGTTGTGACTCATGCGAGGGTGAAATTTCTTGTAGGATTATTTCAGAAGGTTTTCCTGCTCACGGTAACAACTCTTGCAGGAGACTAAAGTTATCATGAAGTTTATGTGATTTATGATGTGTTTCTTGGGCCCACTATATGGTATATTTTTATATTATCTTAGGCTTGATGAATGAATGGTATTTACCTCCCACTGTGCAGAGAAGGAATGTCTTGATTTTTTTTTTTAATTACATTTATTGGAGTGCCAGATTTCTACTCAAAATGCAGTCCCCAGTCCAGTATGTAGAAGACAGAGAGAGCCTGGAGCACTGGGCTTGGTGTAAGATCTGAGGCCTGTGAACCAAAGTCAAGTCATATATTATAATAGATGTTTACAAATTCACTGTTCAGCACCTGAAGCTGGGAAAAATACTGCTAGGTACTAAACATTTATGTAAATATATTCCAGCTGGTACAGACACATCCCAATCTAGTACAAGATAAGATGGTTTGACAAAATAATAAATAGCTATGTTTTGTCCAAGATACTAGGAACAAGGGGAAGTAACAAATAGATATCATGAAACACATTAGGTGGTAAGTAAGTTGTTTATAGCTGTTGTTTGTCTCAGTCTATAAATGTTGGTGCATCTCACCTTTGTCCATCTGAGGGGGCAGCAGCTGAGTCCATTGTAAAGAGCATACATGTGTTTGTGGAACTGTAGACATTGATCCAGGGAGCTAATACCCATATTGTATTGACAATACGTGTGGCCAAGCGCCTTCACCACCAAACCAAATCAGCGGGTCTTTCTTTCTGAGTAACATTGAAGTCTGCTGAATGAGCAGGCTGCCTTATCTGCCGTTAGTTGTAATAACATTTGGAACTTCAAGAAGCATGGGCAGCCTCCATAACGTTACTGAGGCAATGACTCTCCCGCCTTCAGCGCCTAACAACAGTGGAGTACTATCGAGGTCTGCTAAACCAGCTAACTGCACAGAACTGGATCAGCACACAGAAAGAAAACACACACGCAAGCCAACTGACAACACAGTAAATACTTTATACAATGAACTGAAGTCTGTGAGCTTTATCTTATTGCAGCTGGTCTACACAGGGCAGTCAGCATGCAGCAAGGTAGGGTATGAATTCACAGCGTGCTGGCGACTCTACACTAACTCTCCAGTGGATACTCTTCCTGGATACTAAAAGCACCATTGGGTGCTTTAGACTAGAGCGTATAATGGCACTTTCAGTGTGCAATAAATCCATAAGGAGAGTTAGTGCGGAGCAGCCAGCGTGCTGTAAATTCACACCCTAGCTTGCTGCGCACTAATCTCCCATATAGACAAGTCCTTGAAATAGGAGATTTACCTACTTGAAGTCAGCAAGATTCATTGCATAGGGAAGTCTGCATGATTCATTGCATGGGAAAGCTTTCCTTGAATATTTACTCTGATCTTCAGGTACCTATAACCTAATAGGATCCTGGTACCCTAAGCTTGCAAAATATTCAGACTTAACTACTGGAAATTCACCCTGAAAAAATTAAAATCTCTCCACAGTACTATAGCGAAATGAATTTTATTTAGCAAGCTCACTGTGGCTTATATTACAGAGGAACACAGCAGTACCTAATGCATGTCCTGATGGAAGTGCTGATCACTAAGAATCAATCACTTAAAAAATAAAAAGGGGGAGGGGGACAATTTATGAAGGTTTATTTCTGAAGGAAAAGCTTATGCAGATGTAAAACACAAAAGAAATTAAAAGGAGCTTATAGAACACAACTTCTAATACATACATCGTACAATAAACTCTATAATCAACTCTCACCTTGTCCCCCTATAGAACGTCACAAAGGCACGTGCACCCGTTCAGTGGCATACGGAGTACAGGTACTGCACGCCTAGCCGGCATGGATACAAATAGCAGTGTATATAGTGAGGCACTGCTTAGGCAAGTAAATTAGAACTATGTTAGTTTATGTACCCTATATGGCTCTGTACATGTGCATGCAGTGCTGGTTTTACCAGAGCAGTGCCCCGCTGGCTCCCTGCTGCTGGACTCTTTCCCCATCGCAGGAGGGAACTGCCGGAGCCTTTCTCTGAGTATTACTAACCACTGTTAGAGACTCACAGCTAGCCGCTGCGAGCTGACTGAGACCCGTGGGGCTTGGGCTAAGGGGACGTTTAATTGCAGTGCAGACATTCAGGCTGAGGCTGGAGCCAAGGCTCCAGGACCCCGCAAAGTGGGAGGATCCGACAGCTTGGGCTGCAGCCCGACTCTGAACATCTACAACACATTTAAAGAGTCCCTTAGCCTGGGCCCCGCGAGTCCAAATCAGCTGTCACAGGCCAGCCCTGGGTGTCTAACTGCAGTATAGACATACCCTCCCACTGCTTCTCCCCTGCCAGAGTCTCTCTCTGCTGCATGTAGCTACCCACTACTGAGTGGACACACTGCACCACATAGCTACACGTACCCTATACGTTGCCAAAATGGCATTTCTCTGTTACCAGAATTACACCTTGCTAATGGCACAGCACCGAATGAAAACAGGGCTATCAACCTTCTTTGCTGCTGTAGTAACTTGGGAGGGAAAGGGTTAACTAGAAGTCCTAGAGAAGTCCCAGGAAAGCCAATAGAAACAGAGTGCAGGTTTTTGAATTGGAGCAGCAGCCCTGCCTGTTTCCTGTTTGGAGGCAGCAGTGCTCCTGGAAGGAGCAGGAGGAAGTCAGGCAGCCAGGCCTGGAGAATCTAGTGCCATCCAGGCCTACAAAGGGTTTAAATCTGTAACCAAGCATGCGTGAGCAGACCAGGGAATGTGCAGCTAGACACATTCAGGGTATTTCTTTGTTCTGGCTCTTTTTTGGATTTCTCTGTGCTGAGCATATTTATACCACCTCCCTACCTTCCCCCCACATCCTGTAACTACCCAAGTTAAATCCCAGAGAAGCAACCTCTCTGTGTTTCTTAGCTGTCCTTCTAATTAAAGAACATTTATCTTTTTAAAATAAGTTTTGTTTCTGTGTCCTAAAAGACAAGAGGTTTTGTGTGCATGTGCCTCAGACTGCACAGCTGGCTACTAAAGGAAATCAGTTCCATTTTCCAGCTGATGATATAGCTGGGGAAGGCCCCCACCTTCTGCACTCGAAGAACAGAGCAGAGGGGATGACGTGAAAGGTGGGGCCTCAAGGAAGGATGGAGGGAAGAGGAAAGAGGTGGGGTGGGTTGTGGGCCAACAGAGTGGGACATCAGGAGAAGAGGCAGAGCAGGGGTGGGGCCTTGGAGAACAAGGAGGGGCAGGGTGTCCAATTTTCCACAAATAAAAGTTAACAGCCCTGTGGACATTACTACCACCTTCAGTAACTATAGAAGAAAATGACACTCGGAGGGTTGCACAGTCAATCTCTGGATTAAAATCTGATCCACAGTATGAAAAATGTGAGAACCCTGATAGAGACACCAGGCCCACGAGACTATAAACTTGTTTCATACAGACCAAATAACTGGTACTACTTATCAACTGGTAAAGGACTACAAGACACACCAACTGGGCCAGACCACAGGAGGCGGTGACCAGGAGTAAAACACAGTATAAGGGAGGTTCCAATGAAGATAATACTGTGATCCTGGGGGAATGGGAATTCACGGGTCTTTGCTGGGTAGAAGGTGGCAATCCAAATATATCTAATATTCTTTTTCAGTAAAGTAATAAATGAAGATAAAGGTTCAGGCTTCAGTTTACAAGACTAAGGGGAAAAATACTTGTGCAGAACTTCCCAAGATCTGGGTACACAGAATACTAAAATCATGAGAACAGCAACCTTGAAGCAGCAGAGAAGCCTTTTTTTTTTAAACCAAATTACATGAGCTTACATTCCTGTTTCCACATGATAAGGTGTAGACTATCCAGCTAAGCTGTCCAAGGGTGATACTGAAAAACTTGACTTTGGCAGGCTCAGGGAGTTTTAATGGATTTCTTTCATTAATTATCTGGGTGCTGGCACTGCTATAGTGAACTCATAACTAGCTAGAACAACAAAAATTCACTTGGCTCCAAGCACTTGAAGGTTAAAAACAAAAAAAAAGCATTTCACTGGATGCAGCATTTGTATGCTTATCTAAGACTTTTTAATGTCACTTTACAGTTAATAATTAGCTTTCCTCTGGTCCCCACAAAGGGTGCCACCTAGACAAAAGAAAACGCTAAGTGTGTTAGCTATACTTGCCACTGGTATAAATAGTCAAAGGGATGATTAATGAATGAGGGGCAGAATTAAACAGAGCAGTGAACAAAGACAAAGCCGGTTTGCTTGGCTGCCCACAAACCAAGACAAGCTGCATCCATAAAGCAACTACAGAAAGTGACAAACAAAAAATCACCTTAATAGACAGCTCAAGACGACTTTATTTAACCCCACATTATGACAGCCTCACTGCTTTATTAACACTCTGACATGTTAAGATGCCAGGGTCATTTGAGGCTAAAACACACATTTGTTGGGGATGAAAAAAATGCACATTTTTGTGTGACAGAAAGAAAAACAGAGAAGCTCCAAATAACTTAAACAACACCCTTCAGTTCTCCTTTGTGGAGCATGCCAAAATCGACATTTTTAAAGAGTTGTTTAGAGATGTCAAACAAAGCAGATGAGGCACTCACACAAATGGCTCAGCAGAAGTAGCTTGACAGGCCTTGTCCTTGATTTCAAATGGCTACATTATAGACAGACCCTTTTTAGAATTAAAAAAGGGAAGAAAATAATTGTGATAGGTTCTAAATTTAGCATTCTAAACTATCCTCCCCACCACACAAAAAAACCCAACAAGAACACTAGCTACGGAACATTTCCTCCCCCACTCCCCACCCTACCACACACACATTACCATAGTTTACCCAGTAAGAAACTTTGTAACAGAGATGATAAACACAATGCAGCTCTTTAGTTTTAGGATCTAGGACATTATATAAAGCTGTGTTCTAATGAAGATAAAGTATTACCTGTGTGGATTGGAGTTTCTTTCACTTTTCTCTTTGTATGAAGTGATAGAAATGTGGTACCTTTCTTTTAACAAAAACAGTAGTTTTTGCAAAATTGTCTAACCCTCTTTCCCTTAGTACAAATCTGTTGCTTCAAGGCGAGGAGTACTACAACAAGCTATGGCATGTTACAACACATTGTATATATAAGAGCATAAGAGCTGCCATGCTGATGGGGAGGACAAGTCCATCTATTCTATTGTCTAGTCTCCCACAGAGGCCAATGCCATAAGTAATGAATTTATCGGATAGGAAGATGCTGTAAATAAAATATGTAATTCTTAATAAAACATTTAAGTATAGAACATAGGTCCACAATTTTCTGACTTGATACTATGCATCCTTATAATGTCATAATGGAGCTTTCTCCACTCCTTCCCCTATTTCTAAGCGTGTGGCACATATAATAAATTTACCACCTGCCATAACAGTGTCCCTGCACCACCAAATTTTACAATCTTCAAATCCTGATGTTCTTATCCTCCCAGTTCACCACACCTCCTAATCTTTCCTTATGACTTCTTGTTCATACTTCTTGCAACGTACAAAACCATCCATCTTTAATTCTATTTCCTCTTGCTCTGCCTTTCAGCTTCTGTCTCTATATCACAACAATAGTCCAACACTCTTGTTTCACTGGTATGTTCTCTGATTCCCTAAAGACTATGAACCAACCCCCTCCCACCCCCCCTGCGCTCTACAGAGTTCTTTTTCCCTTCATATCTCCACTGATATTTTCGCAATGACTTCTAATGTGACTGCCTTTCTATATGTGGTTAAGGATTAATTCCCATGGCCCCATCTTCTCTCCATTTCTTAAAAATCTCCATAGGTTCTTTGACCACATCAGCCACCTTGAAATCCTTTTGATCATGTGGAACAATTCATGGTTTCTCACTTACCTTGTGATCCCAGTTTGACTCCTGCCTATTCAACTGTGCCATTTCTGTTGCTTCATGCTCTTCCACTCAAACATTTACTCTGTGGTCTTAACCCAGTCCTCCTCTAGCTCAGGCTTTCATGGCCGCCATGTCTGAATTCAATCTTAAGTATCACTTCAGTATGCATGATACCTAAATTACATCTTCTCTTATTGCCTTAGCCCTTTCTTTGCTTTCTGCCTACCTCAAACCCTTCAAATTTTGGTTATCTCGTACCTTTCTTCGACTCACTATATTCAAAATGGGTATCTTATTAAATAGTAAAGAAATACCTTTATTATTCAAAATCCTATGGCTTGATGATCTTAAATATGACCTTCAGTATAGGTTTTGTTATTGGGAGTGTCAGATAGGGTGCTTTGTGTCTGTTTTCCATTTGATTTCACTCTGTTATCAAACAAAATAATGAAAGAAAAATATAAAGACTCATTGAGAGATGTTCCCAAACCAAAGCTCAAAATCCTGACCCGTATTGTAAAGTGCAGATTAATCCCTACTCTCATTCAGAACTCACTTGCCTCTCCAAGAACAATTTCACTTGGGCTCCTGCTCTCAGATGCCTAGATATTTCACTTGACTTACGAATCTTCCGTATTCCCCAGCCCTTAGATTTGAAATTCTGTCTTTTATCATATTTATCACGACCCACATTTTTGAAGTCTTCTATAAACTTGTGTCTTTTTTCATACAATAATTCCATATTTGCATATACCACAATAATGGTTATATTTTCAGCAAGGAAACTAAGGCATAGTTCCACAAGCATCCTGTAGAAAAAGGATGTCATTTGAAGGATTTCCTGTACATTACTCAAAATGAACAGGGTAGCACGTAACAATCTCTTTCACTGAAAATGATCACCATAAAATTTGGTGGCTCTCTTACACTTTTCTTGAGCAGTAAGATACCTTTCCAACATATCAATCAAACTTGTGAACTTCTGAGCATTCATACAAGAGCTTTAGAAGATGTTTAATTTAAGTGAAGATTGCAAAATCAATCTCATAGTTCTCTCCTTTTTTAGATGCTGCAAAACCCCTTAGGTGATCAAAAGATATTAAGTATTCAGTCTTATTTCAAAGCTCCTACTGCTTGGCATGGGGTTAGTAAAGAACCTCAGACTAATAGTAAGCATTTCAGTTAATGATTAATTGTATGAGTCCAAATACTCTGCTAATAATTTATACAAGTAAAGGAGCTGGACCACATTATGTACAGTCAAGCCTTCAAGATCTTGGGTGAGACCTTAAAATGAACTGAAGAGTTTAGGTGCCCAGCAATCATAGAACTTTCACCCAATGTCATGGTATAATTTTAACAAAAGTTAAAATAAATATTTCAAGTTAATTTTAACTCCTCACTTCCCCCCTCAAATCTTTTAACCCAGGAAGAACAGATGAGTGAGCAGACATGGTGAACAAAAGAGCTGGGATGCAAGGATCGCAGTCAGTAAAGTGCACCATATCAGTTCTCTCACATACTAAAATACTGTTTCGAATTTGGGAATGCATGGCAAGGGGATGGTTTGGATAACTAACACCCCCATGACTAATGGCAAGAGGATTACAAGAATATTCTGATCCGGATATCTACATTATGATTCACCAAAGACTATCATGTGAGGTCTTAAATGAAAGCCAGGGTCACATTGGTCATTAATGTGAAATGTATGTACAGATCCTATGTAAGCAGTTATGTCTGTATACTGCAAATATGGTCTAACATCTGTATCCAGGCAGAATTGACAAACAGGTTTTGTGTCACTCAAAGGAGGTTTATTCATCTGTCCCCCTGTCGGTATGTAAATTACACATTGTAAGCCAACACAACAGAAACCCTACTTACTTACGTAGTCAATGGGAGGGGAGGGGGCATGTGGAATTAACAGGAAAGTAGCACCCCAGAGAATAAACCGCATGAGGTTATATTAATTGAGTATAGACCATGAACTCTGAGGCATTTAAAGAGAAGACAAGGAAGACACCCCCTAAGTTTCTAGGAAGTAACTGGGGAATCTGATAACATTCATGAAAACAGAATCACAAACAACTTTGGTTGAAATGATACAAAGGTAATCTGGGGTAAGTTAAATGTCTTTAGACAGGAGGTTAGCCTGCTTAGGTCTCTAGAAATCATGTTATGATTTTTATATATAACCTTTTGCTTCCTTGATCCTTACTCACTATCTTTTGAATCTTGAATATTTGACGATCTACTAATTGTTGGGTTTACTATAAACATCTCTCTGTGCTGTGGTATTATACATGGAGCGGATCCTGAAATGACTCATGCAGGTTGGTGTGTACACTGTTCCCGTGGGTACCCAGACCTGGGGAAATGCTTCAAAGGAGTTCAAGATGCACCTGTTGTTAACCTGCATGGCAAAGTAAGGGCTGGCCTAGCCCAAATGAGAGAGCTTGGGAGGCTGATAGGCTGGAGTGTCTTAGAGCTAACACCCCATTAAGCACAAGCAGGTCTCGCTCTCACTGAATGCAGGGAGTAACAAGGCAATGCACAGTTCTGAGTACCCTGAAAGCCACCACAAAAAGCAAGAGAGATCTTAATTCCATTGATGAGAACAGTATTTTGGTGAGGAGAATAAGTGATTTCCCTGTGTTCATATGTAATCTCCAGAGTTAACTGCCACAAGCAATCACATATCTGCCACTGAGATGCACAGATCTGAGCTCTTGTCTTCCTGAAACTGCCAATAAACTGACTATTGATCTTCTGTACTGCACTATCACTCGGAATCAGATGTTAAAGACAGAAGAGACATATTAGGTCCTCTAGTCCATCTCTCTACGCATGGGTGAGATGTGGTACCTAAGGAACCTCAATGGATTTCTCACACCATGAACATCACTCTCATGAGTGTCACCTCCTAAAGATGAAAATACTAAAAATGAAGAGCTGTGGCACCACCTTCTAAAGTAAATGTCATTTTTTAAAACAAAATACTCATTCTATTCGATGGCTGTCAGCTAACCACATTCATAGAGCAACCTAAAGCCATCTCTACTCCCTATACTGTCAATCTGCAATTGTCAAATCAGGCACGCATCTCGCACAAACCGAGAGATACGGGTGTAAAAGATCCTGTGACAAAAATCACACAGTGTCCATTTAATTTTATTTTTTTTAAAGCCCCCCGGTTGTCACTTCTTTGCTACTCTGCTTATGGTAACAAATAAATAAATTGTCCCACTTTTAGACATCAAAACAATACCAATACCAATGAATGAAAAGGAGCATCAATCAACATAAAGAACTCAGAGTGGAAAATAATACATTTATATTACATCAAAGAGTAGCTGAAAAGACTAGTCAGAGAAGACTAGTCAGAGAAAAGGGAACAGAAATTCGTTCATTTAGTGATCCATTACAATTCTCAGTTGTCCATTATCTCCATTTTGAATTGGCACTAAAAGCTCTGATTTTGCAAATCTCAGAACAAGTAAGCAATTTCTGTGTGTTTGACTCATTCAGAGGAAGAAACAGAAAGGAGGAAAAGCAAGAAAGTTGAATCATTTAATAAGAATTCAATAAAACAAAACAAAAAATGTCGGCCTTAACTAACATTTTGACTGTTTCCTTCTTCCTACCATACCATAAGACAAGTGCACATTTCCTTAGAAAAGCATTTAGTTCAGCTAATGTTGGATGCTTAAGACGGATGCACATATGAAGTCAATTCAGAATTGCATGCCTTACCATGGTATTTATATAATTAATTTGATGTGCATGTGGTAATGATTTAATGAGAGCAAAATTTTCTTAGAATACCCATAACAATTTGTAGTTTCCAAATGTAACTAGAATACATTTTCATTATAAAGTTTGGAGACTTGAATAAACTAGTCATTTAGTTCATGGGATGTACCAGTACTTGACTATTTCTAAGAAGAGATGGTAAGCTGCTAGTGTGAATCAGTGATTTGAAACCCAGACAAACTGTAATAATATAGACTTTTCCAGTGTACAGATTAAATTTTAATCTGTCATGGTCCAGATAAAATTTATGATCCAAATAAGCAGCTGAATTCATACCAGTTTATTTATTAGACGAGGCACTAAGAATAAAGCACATCTGCGAGTTTAACAGACTCATTCTGGAATTTATTTTAAATCCAGTTATGTATACTCTACAAATACATATGCAAAGGAAAATATATTTTACCTTATAATTTATCATTCTGCAAATTAAAACAGTAACTTATAAAATGATCTGCTTTTATATGCCTCATTTTCATTCCACTCAGAATGCGCAGTCCAATTTTTGTATATATATTGTAGATTGGAAGGTTAAAACTGTTCTCCTTGCACAGATCATAGTAAAGAGACAGTAGACTCGGGAAGCTGGGATCTGCAACTCTCATTCTAAAGTGGACACCAGCAAGAATTAAACTGAGGTTTGTATGAAAAGAACAACCACACATATGGAAATAGCATCAAAGAATGTTAAACACAGACAGCAAGAGACCTAAACTATGTTGCAAAACACGATATTTGCTATTTTCTCAAATTGATGTACAGAATTTACTTGTTCACACTATCATTTTTCTTATGCATCCACCATTCAGTTTCTCTTGTTCTTTATACATTATTCTCTCTCACTCTCCCCCTCTCTCACACTCACACACAGACAGACACAAACACTAACAACCCAAAAAACAGGACACATTATTTATAAAATCATCTGAATATTTTTTTGCTGCAGGTAATTTCCCTACACACAGTCTCATTTTCATTAGAAGTTACAACTCTGGAAGACTCTTTCGTTGACCATTGCACAACCGCCAAATGGAGTCTTTGGCTAGGTAACTGGAGATACTTCCAACTCTGTTACATGGCAGGAGGAAGAGAATAAATAAGATCAGAGTTGTGAACTGCTGAGCCTAACACTTGACTGTGCATCTGACCAGGATTCAAAGGGAGAGGGAAAGAATGTCTATATGACAATCCCAGGTCAGTTACAGCTCTCACAGACCCTGGATAGGCACAATTTTTAGAGACAAGAGGTCAAAATCAATAAGCGAAGGGATAAATCTGACACATACTCAGCACCCACGGAATCCCAAAGACACCGTGGACACAAGAATTTCAACTTAATAGTCTGAATTCTTGAGAGTCTAAATCAGGGGCAAATTAACCAGGGATCCATTCATACTGTGAAGGGGCCTGAAAAAACAATCCTTATCTTAGACCATAGGTTCTCTTAAGATTTCATGTGCGAGCATTCTATGTTGGGCCCTAAAGACATACGGCCACTAGAGGAGAGATGTTTTAATTATTTTGCTCTTTCCTCATCCCAGCCCTTAATGGTCAGTAAAACCACAGAAAAGGCCTGAAGAAGGACCACCTTCATCTCTCTGATTAGATATACAAGAAGGGAAGAAAATTCTTCACCTTGGGTGCTTCCTTCTTTTCTACAAGGCATGAAGGGAGGAAGCTAAGGCCCTCATGCAATTCCATATTCAGAGGCTACCCGAGGTTGTTTTCAATCTTCAGTGCCCCCTTATGTCGAGACTGAGTAGTGACATCCCTGCCTCAGTTTCTCTACCTCTTTGGTGGGCTGATCACTGGCTAACTCACTCATTGGGTCTCTGTTATGCTTTTAACCCTTCAGATGGATTCTTGGTAGTCTTTTCTTCTCTTAGAGTGGTATGGGGTCTGATGCATCAGGAAGCCAGGCACTCTAGATGAAGGATATGAAGTCCCGTGACCTCTTTGAGAAGGGCTTACTTGCTCAGGCCTTAATAAACGCCCCTTTCTTGGACACTGGTAGGGGAACCTAGGCTCACCCACTTCTCTGGCTTCCAGAACAGAAATGGTTGGCACCAGTCTTTTCTAACCACTTATATTTTCCCTGGTCATCTTCGTACCCACCTTTCTACTGCTCTGATACGCTGTTCTTCAGATTCCCACCCTATGGTCCCCTCTTCCAGAGGTTTTAGTTTCTGGGGGACTTTACACCAGTCTCCTACAGGTCCTGCTCTCAATGGCTCCCCACCCTCTCTGGCAACCACCCTGCCCTTCCACTCTACAGCCATTTAGCAGCTGAGATAACATGTGGCCTGTACACAACCCCCCGCCCAAACCTTTATTGCTATCCTTAGTACTCTTTCCTTGCTCCTCTGACCTCTCACTAAGGGGAAACAAATTAGCCACTGTCAAACTTTTCCATTGGAGATTGGGTGATTGAAGCAAGAAAAGGGGGAATTTAAAGATATAAGTAAAGGAAAGATTGGGAGAAGGGGAAGTAAGTAGTAAAAATATGGTGGAAGGAGATAATGGAAAATGGAGAAAGAGGGAGTGAATAAAGGAAATAACCCTGATTTGCAGAACTGCCAGGAAAGAAACTGTCATTGGGAGCCTTCTCTAGTCTGGCTGTTAGATGGGCCTTGAGAGAACTCACTCTTTGATTTGCTGGGGCTTCCAACAGGATCCCACACTGTCATTTAAAATAAAATAAAATACATTTGAAGTTAAAAAAGGGAGGGGAGGGGTCACCGGTAAAAAAAGGTCAAGTAACATTCCAGCAAATTCTTTGAGAAGCTCAAAAGCAGGATTGGCAGCACACACAAGCTGAGGGATCATAACTATAATACTACAGTTACTGGAGGGTGTCCAGTTTGGTGCATCTATGAAGAAGAAGAAATTCTTCGTTAGCAAACAAATATTTAGCCAGAAATGTCCCTTTTTGGGGCATCATGTGTTATTTAGTGTTAACCTGGAGACATTTGCAACTAGCTACAAATTAAGTATGGGGTGGCATGAAGCCAGGAAAATACTGCATAGGTTGCAAGGTGGAGGTGGGTTAACTACATATTTACATTAGATCTGGACTTTGCTTTCAGCCAGGTTGCTCTGGTAGGTGCATCATAGATTTTAAAAGTGTAAGTCTACTTAGGACAAAACTGAGATGTTGCTGACATCACTTCAGTTAACTTAAATGGTGCTCCATGACAGCAAATGCCCAGTGAAAAGTGAAATTGCCTTTTCCACCCACTTTTTCTCAAGAAATGTAACTCTGAAATACAATTAATTCTGCACCACTCTCATATGGAAGGCAAGGACTGCCCCAGACAGGAGAAAATTGCTCACTGCTCAATCACAACATTTTGATTACCAGTCTACCTCAATACAGTTACAATTTCAGTTCTTTTAGCCTCCCTAATTTGTTTTTATGCGTTTTGTCTTCATTTGATCATTACTGTTATTTTTTTCACCTAGATATTTACTTGTCTAATTTCTTCATGCCAATCTCTACAAGTCTATTGCATCTGAAAGAATGTGACCGCTTCTCTAGCTGGCAACTCAGATTTAATAGTCTTGCCTTTCTTAATGATGACTTAAGCATGACTTCAGAACCTACCATTTCACTTAGGTCCAGCATATGCGGATGCCAGAGAAACTCAGCATCGTACCATCAACTCGATCCATACTAACTTTAATTTAATTTACACAGTACAGAACCTGTGGGCTCACCTCTAGTAGTTATTTTAAAATCATTTAAAAGCAACAGCAACTTAATCAACAACAGTTTAATACTGATGGCTATTAGAGCTAAAAATACATGAGATGTTATGCTGGGGGAACACAGAGGTTTTAAAAAGAGCTGGCTAGTCAACCATTCGTCATCCATTAATATAATTAATTTTGTACATATTTTATTCCAGAGAAAGATACTCAGAAAATGACTGGAAATCTTCTATTTCCAGAAATGTGGGGGAGGGAGGGGGGAAAACAAACATGAGTTCATTTAGGACGATGATTAAAATTTTAACAACATTGCTGGAAAAGCAATACGTTATTCCATTTAAATGCTTATTGAATGTGTTAAGTTCTGGGTGAACAATATGTAAATAACTTTTTTCCCCTTTGAGATCTTATTTAGTTGCAATATTAAAATGTCAGAAAATAAAGATATATTCTCTTAGGACATTTGATGTAGTTTGTAAGAATTATACTTGGGAATTATTTTCACTTCAAAACAGCTTTGTACTTGCTGGGGAGGGGAGCTTAAAAGCATTTTATAGTCTTTTTTTAAAAATACGCCGCTAGAATGACTTTAATTGCTCATATTTCTAACATTCCTTCTTAGAAACATTTAAAGTTTAAAGACATTGAAATTTTCTATAATTTTGTGACAAAGGGCTATTATATCTTTATCCCTTCTTGATGTTTGTAGGTTGAGATGAACATACCAAGCTAAAGGGCATTGTGAAGATAAGTTTCCATGACATTTGCCATAACTCTTTTATATTACCATCTGGCTATTTTATATGTAGCATTCAGAAGCGAATATAAAAAAAAAATGATGTAAAGCTGAAATTATTTCCTTGATAACACTTGTTTTAAACACCATGCCACTAAATAGCTAAAAAGTCTCAAAAGTGAATGCATAAAGCATATAAAAGCTACCACCCTACTTACATAAATTCTTAAGATTAAAGTAATAACTTCTAGAAAAAGGTGGGAGAAAACATATTGCAATAAATCTATTTGTAATGGTATTTGGGTTCCAGCAACTGCTTTCATTGTTCTCAAGTGGCTTACATATAAAACAATACATTTGATGTATGATTTCAATTCCTTATGGAAAACTGTTCTATCTACAAGCAGCCTGTCAAACAAAACAAAAACAAAAAGAGCTGTTCAGCACCGGGAAGGAAAGCAGCACTTTAAAACAGAAAGTAAGCACAGAATTTATTTTTCAAGTCAGTTTCCAACCTTTGTAATCAAGGATTGGCTGACCTCAGTGGATGGGACAGAGATGAGGGGAAAGACGATCATTTCTGCTATACACATCTCAAAAATGCCAATCACAGGAACACATGAGCATCTCTGGATCACAACGTACCTGAATTTAAATGTTTGTTATACAGAGAGCCAGAAAGGTCTGATTCTCAGGGCAAGGTATCACTGTAAGTGAGTAAGGGAGGCAGAATATACTTCTAAATTAGAAGTTAAATAGACCTGTTTTACAGTCAACATGATTGGAGGAAATATTCGAAGTTTTTTTGGTTCTCTCTTTTGCATGATTGTATACCACTGACTTTGCCATGTTTAATGACAGCAGTGCAGTTTTCTATTGCCCCAAATCATTATTTTTTATTATTATTATTACTATTAATTAATTTATTACAGTAGCACATCAAGAGTCCTCAACTAAGACGGGGGAACCATTGTCTGAGGCACTTTATAAACCAGTACTGAGGGGAGAGAGACTTGAATAGCAAACAATCTAAACAGACAAGACAAAAAAGTGTGTCAGGGGCCCAGAGAAGTGAAGTGTCCTGATCAAGGTCAGCCAGTGGATAAAAGACAGAGGCAGGAATAGAACCCTGTTTCACAAGAGCAGATATAACCACTATGAAACCTTCCAATCAAACACACAGTGGTTGGTCTTCAAAAGAGAGCATCATTTATTCAGCAAGTTTTCAGTCCTGTCCAAGTATAACGGTAGTCACTGAAGAGAAAGCACTTGTCTTAGCAGGCTAGAGACTAGATCAGGATAAATTGTTCTACTCTTGGGAGACCTAAATTTGCAAAAGTGACTCGTGATTTTTGTGTGCACAACTGGAAAAACCTTAAAAGAGCCTGACTTTCAGAAGATGCATGCTCAGCATTTTGAAATCAGCCCCATTAAGCTTGGAAACCCCAAAACTGAGGCCCCCACAATAAAATTCCAGTTAGTTTTTGACAATTTAGCCTGTCACATAGTATTACAGAGAGATATTTCACATCAGAGCTTTTTTGTGAGCTCTTGCTGAGTGCTGACTGAGTGTTGTGGCTCCAAGAGACCAAGAAAAATGACGGGAAATAAAACCACCATTTCCCCCCCAAACTTAGAAAACATAATTAGGGGTTTGGTTCCTTGGTTTCAGTTCAAGGTGAAGGTTCAAGTTTGGTTCCTCTGTCATTGGAACAGGCTCACCTGTCTCCAGCATAAACATATTTCAAAATGATATGTAGATGCTCAAGCAAACGTATCTGATTTCAGTAATGGTTCCTAATGAAAGCTTTTAAAGGGGGACCCCACTGTATAAATTATCAATCTCTGTCAGTGGCAGTTAAGAGCATGCCTTGAGAGTGCTGATTAAAACAAAAGGTCAGAGCAAACATCAGTGCTCCAGAGACTCTTGCAGATAGTCGTGTAATTAAAATGTAACTCTAGATGACTCCATGTTTTCTGTGTCAGCATCTTTCCAGGAGGGAATGATCAAATAGCCTGGTGAATCCAAGTAGTCACTGCAGAAACAGGCAGGAGATGTCCGATGAGGGACCTAACAGATAGCCATCAATGTGATCACCTCACACTATATATGCTGGACCTAAACAGCCTCCGTTTTGGGGCAGGTTGGTGGGTTTTTTTTGTTTTTTCCCCTCCTACAATGTGCATGCTGTCCTGTCTTTTGTTCTGGCAGAGATAAGATGTATAAATCATGAGTGGTTGACAAAGTATACTCCAGTGCCTGAGGCAGCTCATCAATCATTTTCCACATGTCGACAGGTAATTGATGCGAACCCTGCAGGCGCATCCCCATCAGGTAAAAGGAGGAAGGAATTAAATCTGCTGTCATGGTTTGAGCAGCTGATCTGTATTTAACATTCTTTTTAATTTAGAAGTTGTTTGTTTTAAACTGTACTTGTCTTCTCCAGCTCCCTCCCTTCCTCCTCCAGCCCTCATACATATATTACTTGTGTGGAGCAGGTTTACATTGCTGAAATGAACTACTAAGCTTTAAAAAAAAAATGAATTCAAGAGGTGCTCCAGCACAGAGGATCAGCAGACCACCCAGGGACTGTTAGGGAGGAGCTGAGAAACTTACTTTCTGCTTTACTGAAGCTTAACATCAAAGGCATTGGCTGTCAGGCAATTAACTGTCAAGTGAATCAAGTTCCGACCAATCTACATGGGGGATGAGGAAAATAAATAAGAAGAATTTTTCCTTTAGATATTGTCTTATTCGACTTCATTTAAACAAATCTCTGATTATTCTTTTAAGCTTTGAAGAAAGCATTCCTAAAATCAGAACTAAAAGAAAGATGAGTGAACTGGGAGAACTTATGAGTGAAAGATTTATATAGAGAGACCTATAGCCATAGCGAATTAAGTCTTGTGAAGTTTTCTTTCACACACAGACTTTACTTGGAGACCTTCATGTTAATATCTCCTCCAGACTGGCTGATTACAATAAACTCTACATAGCGCTACCTTTGAAAATTTAGTCAAATGCCTAATGAGCCCTCTTCCGTTTAAGATAGTTACATCCATGCCTTGTGATCTGCACTGGCCACTAATGGATCTCCTAGTGAAATTCTGACCTATACCTCCTTAAATGGTTTGGAACCTGGAAACATCAGACACTGCTCATGTGATACCTCAGCATTTGGAATCAGCGGAGTCACTGTAGTCAACATCCTCATTGTGCAAACGGAAGAGGAAATGGGGAAAAAGTGTTCTCCACGAGGGAACCAAGACTCTGAAAACACTTCTTGACCCACCAAAGCCAAAACGCATTGACTGTCGAGACACACTGCAAGACTGATCTATTCTCCTCTGGCATTGCTATGGGGGAGATGTAATACTAGTAAAGTTAAGAGGAAGAGAAATTCTGAAGTTGTGGATGAAGGGTGTTTAGGCTGGGATGTTGGTCCATGTGCTTGCATACACAACTTGGAATAGGACCATTGAATACAAGTTTAAGTTAAGTAACTACTACACAGGAAGCAATAATGCACATCACCTCAATATTGCCCTGACAGGGTTCATCAACACTGACCTAGAGGCACATGGCATTTCCATCTTAGAAGCCCTTTTCGTTTATCGGCTAGCTGCAGAAACATGCAGTCATGGAGATTGTGAAGGACTAGGGAGGTTGGTCTGAGGAGGAAAACTGCCTATTAAACACCAGACTGAGGGCCTAATCCAAAGCCCAATGAAGTCAATGACTTCTGTTGATCTCAAGCTTGAGGGTCATATTCGATTAGGTTTACAGTCCACCAAATGATTTCTCAAAAGTCGTTAGGCAGCTGCCACATCGTGGTGGCTCAGACAAAGTTTGGGTGCAGCTTGAAATGCACATGGCAAAGCTTGAGTCCAATCAGAGCAGCGGGAGAAGGGAGGGCAAGAGAGCTGAGCACAGTCACAGGGCAGTGGCCACAAGCCACTGAGATGTGTGTGGATCAATGGCACCCCCCCTTTTGACTGCATGGTGTTAGGGAAACATGGGGACTGGGAAAGAGACAAAAAAACAAAATATGTGAATCAAGATGTAATTGTGGTGAAGTGGGAACACAGGAGGCAGACTAACGCTAGGAAACACTAGGGAGTGGCAGCGCAGTAGTGTCATCACATGATGCTGGTAAAATATTTCAGGTCCAAGTTTTAAAGGGGTTATTTTAAATAAAAACAATATTAAAAACCATTTGAAAAATAAGGAGGAGAGGTGCTAGGGAAATGGGAAAGCACAGGGATCATTAAAAGAGGAAACAATAAAGGTTTAAAATAACCTTAACACGAACTGGAGCTTTCCTGAAACTGTTGCCTAAATAAGTGACATTGCAAATACTATAAATAAAATTTGAAAGACCCATACTAATAATTATACTCAGCACTTATATAGTGATTTCCACATCCAAAATGTCTTAAACACATTAATATATGTCACCTAAAGTGATATGTCCATTCTATTTGCTTCTCATGCCACTCATTATGGCAAAAAATACCCCAAAGTTATCAGCTCAGATACATATGGATCTCAGGAAAGTAGGGTAGTACCCATGTACAATTTTAAACATTCAGAATTTTCTCCTAATTTTGAGTATTTACATGCTTTGCATATCAGAACTAAGATGGCAGAGTTCATTTGCATGTACATAGGCCTTTCAATCTCCAGTGATCTGACTAATTCTGCTTCAGCCATAAAGAAAAACAAATATGAAGACCTGATCTTAGCACCTTCAAAATCTACTTTAGGACTGGTAAGCAAGGGTGTTTGCATTAATTTAGATGCTCATGGACGGTGTCTGACCACCCTACAGCTTGACTAACTATAGAAACACAGGATTTGCCATAATGAATTAAATCATGGGCCAGTCAAGTATGGTTCATCTTGCCTCTGGCTGTGCTAGTACGGTACACATTCATATGTGGTACTTCTGAAGAAGGGATCCCCATCAGCCAGCTGTACTCTGATACAACTTGGTAAAAATAGGAAATAATTCTTGTAATTTCATGTCCCCTTTACTCTAGTAAACACAAACTAATATGATGTATTAGAGAAAAAGAGCAATTAAATGAATATTAAATTTTAGCTTTAGCAGCTTGTACATACGACACACTCTATGAAAAAAATGGGAGGAAAATTAGGGGAAAAAAGAAGTTGGAAACATGACTCTTGGGGGAAATAAAACTCATTGGATAATTTCATTTAAGGTCAAATTCATCAGACTGCTAAAAGAAGAAAGCATTTTTTTTGTAAAATGCATTTGTTAGAATTTAATGCAATTCACAAATAATATATTTAATTTCCCAGTATATCATTGGCTGAGATCTCTTTCTAATATTTTTTTTCAAGACAAAAGAACTGTTTGCAAACTGACTTTTCTTTTTAAAAACTCTTTAGAGAATGAAACTAATGGGTAACAAAATAAGTCCTGATCTATCTTTGAATCTCACCAACTCCAGTTCACTGCATAAGTAATATTCTTACCTAATAATTAGATGCAATTCTTTTCTTGTAAAGGAAAGAGAAAATATAAAGGCATTTGCTACTTGAAGACTTTTAAAAATAGAATACAGTAAAAAAACCCAAAACCCACAATTCTGTTTTGAGCATTGCTATCATGAATGTTTCACCCATTTTGTCTATGGCACCCTACAAGACTGAATTCTTTACTCTGATAAGACAGTGTTTGCTTGTGCAGCAGGCACACACACCAAGTCCTGTCAAAGTTAATATCAAAATTTGTTGATATAACTGAAGCCAGTCAGTATGTTCTTATCATGACTGTAGACTATGAGAGAACTTTTGTTTAGCCCGGAGAGAGCTCTAATTAAAGTTCTCTAGCCCTAAGTGCATTATGTTGTTTGCCAGACCCAGGCTGGCTGCTGACAACTTGAATCTCCTCTTCAGCCCTGAAAAGAGTTTCTTATGTATTCGTTTTGATGTGGAGGCTTTAATCTAGCTGCCACTTCCAACACATTTTATCAGCCCTGAGAAAGGCTTTTTGTTTATTCCAACTGGCAATCCGTTTCTCCAACAAGGCCTCAAAAGTTGGGCTAACATTGAAGGCCCCAAATTCAACTCTACTCTTCTTCATCTTTAACTTCACTGATATTTGAGTGATAACTGAGCTCAGACCAGAGATGATAAAGTTTTGCTACTAATTTAGGGGTGTCCTGAGCTAATGTTTTTCTAGATTAGCTGGTCATCCTCATATTTGTTTTGAGGGCACTCTTGACCTCTAGTGTTTCATATTACAGCTTATTGTTAACATATATAGTCAGTAAGAGAAAGGGAATTTTTAGAACTAATAATCCACAATGAAAACTGATCAGTGAGTACATTTGGGACTGACATATACTCGTGTATATCCATTCAAATATAGGCCGTTCCTCAGGTGATATAAATTGATGTGGCTCTGATGCCTTCAATGGAGACAGGATGATCAGCTGATAATCCCCAATACCATCACTCCAACTCTCCCTTTGTATTGTATTCACCAATTCAAATGTGAGTAAACAGGAGAGTAAAGACTACCAAGTTTCTGGGTTTCTATTACCCACAGCGAATGTGTAGTAGAGTGATCAATTGCCCATCAACAACGTATTTCATACTAAAGTCACAAAGTGCTGTAAAAGCACTGCTTGTAATAAGCTTCACAACCCAGTAAGACAAATAAGTATTATCCCCTTTTTACAGTGGTGAAACAGAGAGGTTCAGTGACTTGAACAAGGTTCCACAGCAGATTGGTGTCACCGCATTAACTCCTGACTTGAAGGTCTGTGTGCTAACCACTAGCATTTCCTGCCTATTATAATACAAAATATCATTACTGTATCATCCTAAAACTTAACTGAACCCACTAGAGTTGCTCAGGAAGTCCTGTCTCTGATTCGTGCAATATTTTAGGTCCAATGCCGGAGAGATGAACTATCTTAAGTATCACACAACTTGGATAATATTATCACTGAGAAAACTCTTGGCTAAGGTATGTAAATGTTTTTAAGTGAATTTTATGTTATAAAATGGGTCTAGAGCAGTGTTTCTCAACCAGTGTTCCATGGTGCTTCTCAGGCATAGTTCAAATATTTCGTGACCCACTCCTCCCCCATTGGGGGGGACAGAGTGGGGAGGAGGAAGGAGCAATGTAATGCCCCAGTCACAGCAAAACTTCCAGGCACTTGGTGGCAGACATCGATGCATTCCTGGAAGCTTTGCTGCGACTGCTGAGGCATCTTAAAATCTCCTGCCGCTGTTACCAGTTTTTTCGAGAGTGTTTTCATCAGGTGTTCCATGTAACGTAATTAATACCTTTAGGTGTTTGCCAGCCCACTAAAGGTTGAGAAACATTAGTCTAGACCAGGGGTGTCAAACTCGTTTGCTGCGGCAGGCCAGATTTGACATAGATGTACTTCAGGTGGGCCGTCCGTACCATAAATTGAAATAGTACAGCACTGTAGAGTGCTGTCTATGCAAAACTGCACGCCACAATACTCCTCTCACATACCCAGAGCAACGTGATTTTGAGAGACCGGACACTTTCATGGCATTGCAGAGCTCTGGGGATGTGAGACCACACTTTCTCTCCTTCCGTTAGGGAGAGAGCGTGGTCTCACGGAATGCAGTCATGGGCTGAATGGAAGTGGTTTGCGGGCCGCGTATTTGATATCCCTGGTCTAGACTGACGGCAATGGTTTGTCACCGGGTGAGGTACAATTCATGGGCAGTAGCACTACAAACTGCCTCTTGTTACTCAAACAATGTGCCCCACTCCTAATCAGGAAAATAGATACACTAGTAAGAGGGAATTCAGACTCCAGGCCATTCAAGGCTGTAGCTGAAACATAACAGCAGCACCATTTGCTGCATATATAGCTCTCCAGCAGGAACTGCATTCAGACCACTAACTCTTATAAACAAACAATCAGATCAAAAGCAGTCAGAGTTGCCCAAAAGAAAAGCATAGCTGTATAACTCATACATTTTACGTGAGGAAGAAAAAGATAGCATTTAGATTGTGGGAAGAAGCACCAATGGCTGTCTGAGAATTCAGAACAGCATCGTATGGTGAGATGCCTCATTAACACTACCATTCCTAAAGCTTCACTTCTGTTCTCACTCTTGAAAATAAGAAGCTATTAAATATTATCCCAAAGAATAAAAATAAGTATAAGGGAAACGATTTCCTCACATGCAACAATAATAAATTTCCATGAAGTTTTCTGCTTTCACTGTAATTTTGCCTAAACCCTAGCAAATGGCAGAAAGCAAGACAATGTACTGGAGACTAGAGAGAGAAAGCCCATTTTTCAATGCTCTCCATTGCATATCCTAATTTTCAAACTAAGTATGTAGCCTGTTTTTATGAATGAGATTGAAAACGTTTCTCACCATCGTCTAGCACTGTAGAATATTAAATAGTCTACCCCAATCACACCATATAAACTTATAGCATTTCTATGAAGATAATTCGTCCCTAAGGCATGTATCGCTATTGCTTCGACAACCTTCTATCTAAAGGAATGTAAATGTTCATATAACCTCCTCAAAGGAAAAAACAATGTGACTCCAACTTTTATTTTATGGTAGAAACAAAACATTTTTATATAGGATTGCATTGTCTTCTTTTTGTGTCCTCTTGGCCTATTTGAGTTTCAAGTTTACAAGGAAATGTTTCTAACATCATTGATAAATGCTCTTTTAAAATATGATAAAAATGCAGTTTTAAATTATTTTGCAGATGTCTAGTGAGTGCAGAATCTATCTGTCTGATAAATGGTTATTTGTCTTTGGCTCAGAACGTGACCTACTTTGACAAGTTGTCCCATCTGGTAATTCTTATCTTCCTGGAGTCAGAGAAGACGATGTTTTTCGTAACACTTGTATATGGAAAGTCCCTATTACAAGGAATACACAGTGTATACACAGAGTAGACTGAATAGCTAAAAAAAAGTTGTGGGGTTTTTTGGTTTGTTTGTTTGAAAACAGTTTCTTGCTGGACACTATTGTTAAATTAAGCAAAATAGCTGATGCATGACTTAACAGAGTGGCTCAACCTAAGCAAACTAGCTTACCTGTACTATCTAAGATCTCTGTGCACCTGCTCTCATTTGTTTTCAGTGAATCTCAACCAAAGATTCATGGTGCGGTTTTTTTGCTCGGTTTAACTATTTACAAGATTTAGCAGATAAAACCGCCCACACTTCAATGAGTCTCAAAGTTCAAAGATGGGTAAACTCCAAGGAGGTGAAAGAGTTCACAATCTGGGTAGACAGAAAAATGTTCAGATGCTCATTTTAACATATTTATTCCGAAAATTCTGGTCAGACATCTCACCAGATCAACCGCTCTGTTAAGAGAAACCAAATGCCACAAACACTCCCTCTTTCACAGTTTTTTTGGACAGTGGTTTTATATTGCTACCATGTACTAGTGTCCAGTCATGGTACTTGAAGATGAACTTTTCCCTCTCTTTTTTTTTGATTTTTGTTTTACAACAAAAAGAAACATTTCACAAATTTTTTCTATGCGTCTAAAAATGTTTGGTTTTTGGGCTGAAGGTAGAGGGCCATTTAATTTTATTCAAACCATTTCTTCCATTCCTAAGGACACCTTCCTGACAAAAAATACTCAGGATACATATAACATACATATAACACTGGAGCTGAAGATACACATCATGAGCTTTCAAATGCATCTGTGAGTACACAGGAACAGCATAGCAAAGTGAATACCATATTTCAACAAATTTCTAATTTCTACATGCTTAAAATTAAGAAAGCTGCTCACATGTTCCTGACAAGTGGTTTCTGCATAACAAATTGCAAAGAGCAAATCACATGCTACTGTGCATATTCAGTTCCGCAAGCCACTGTGTTACCTCTCTGTCTTAGGAAGTGTGTTTTGCTGGCAATTAGACTGTGCCCAGCTCTCTGCCACAACAGTGTCTATCTCCCCATCAAACTCCCCAAGTTTCTGAGTTCCTCAGAGATCTTTTTCTGCAACGTACAGTTGTCACAAAAGATATTAAAATTGCTGCTCTGTTAAAGAGTCTGTACATTACATCTTATTAACTTAACTGGGGGGTAAATTCATGCTTCCCTTCAAACACAGCACTGAGTTGGTTTATGGTAAAAGTAAAACAAGTTTATTAACAAAAGCATGGACTAAATTATACCAATTTCAAGAAACAAAGATAGCAATGGCTACAAGCAAATACAAATGAAAACGTACCCACAAGTCTAAAATCCAATCTAGCAAGATACAGTGTTTGTAAAAAACAGTGTAAACGAAACTGTCTCCTTTCCCGCTTTTCACTGTCTGACCTGGTCAGGACCCATTAAAAAGATCAAATTGATTGGTTTCTTTGTCTCCTCAGGTGAAGAATAAAGATGGAGTCTCTCTCTGATCCTTATATTGCCAAAGGAATGTCTTTGCCTTACAAGTCAGAAAGCCTCCTGGGGACGCAGTCTCCTGTGTCCATCCAGGGTACAGCAGCTAAGTCAATTTTTTATTTCTTGAGATGAAGTTTGGGATAACACGGCACTAGTTTAGTTTGATAGCTTTGTTTACCGCTAATATGTATGTTAAGGTACACCTACATTCCTTTGTCTGAGACAGATCTGTTTAAGATAAGCTGTCAGGGCCTAAATATGTTCTAGTAACATCACACAGAGGTAATTCATAACTTGTATGTGAACATGTTTTTTACAATGATATTAATAATCAGTGTGTTATTATCTTTCACATGATACCTCACACAAAATGCATTTTGTACAAATTTTACTGCTGTAGTGCATAGGACGTGAATGGTCACAGAGCAAAAGTCTGATTTTTTTCTCTCTTATAAAAAGCAATGACCATCTACAGTATATTTAACTATTTCTATAGCTGTAACATAAATTAATAAAAGCTGAAAAATTGGAAACTTAAGCTGACACACAATTCTTGTTTTATACCATACAGGACATCATAGGTTGCAGGACATATAGAGGACTCAGCAATGGAAAACATTAAACTTTATTGTAATTATAATTAAAATTCTACCTTGAAAGAAAAAAACATACATTAGTAAACATGTTATTTAAGTCTTCTCCCCTCCCCCCCAAAAAAAATATGTATATGTGTATTTAAACTTCTTTAATGTTAATCCAGACTCAAACTAGGAATAAGATGGGTTTACAAGGACACATGGGAGAATGAAAACCAGACACAGGAACAGATTTAAAGTAGTGAGCTTCTACTTTATTGACTTTAATGGGGTGTGCTACTCCCCCCTCCTTAAAAAAATAGGCCTTTAATCAGGTCCAGTGTGGTGTTACATGAAAATTAATTAATTTTTTTTTAAATTTGGGAATCACTGGGTTTCAGTCCACATCTGAATCCTCTTGTCCTTTTCTCTGCAAAGACTTAAGGTATTTCCTTCTTCTTTCAGACAATTATGGTCCACCAATTATTTCTTGGGTTGGCCTACTGCTCACGTTACTTCTGGGAACTAGCCCCTCTGAATCTCACCTGCGCTGGTCACAGACACAATTATGGGTTCCATTTCTAATCATACAGCTTCAGAAATCTTGTCCTTACTCCTAACTAACAGATCGGCCAATCGACCCACTGAACATCTCACCAACTTTCCTCTGAGGAAGAGAATTCCTTCCTGACTCTACAACTTGGCAGACCTACAGTCTCTTGCAAACACAGTTCAAATTATATCTCCATTATAGTGCAGGACAGCCACCACAACAGAATGGCAACTGAATACCCTTAGATTTTCACATACAACTGGGAGAGAGAGGGAGGAACTGAAGACGCAGTTAGCTGCTACTTCACTTTCATGTGTAGAAATTCAATTACATTTTTAAAGGAAAAAAAACCAACAAAAAACAGGTACTGTCACCAGTACCACTGTATGTAGTGGAGCATTTATACAGAGATAGAACCAAATGCAGCAGTACATACTCAGATTAAACTCCTATTGACATTTTAACATAGTAAGGATTGTTGGTTAGAGCCCATATTATTTACCCTATTAAAATCATACCTACGGCAGGGCTATAATGTCCTATTTGTGGTTTTCAGGGTGGCAGGTTTTTAGTCTGGTTTATAATATGTTTAGCTTCTGGGTGATGTCTTTTTGTAGTTATATTTTTTTTTCTAAGGTTTAGTGTAGGAGAGCCCTGTACGCATAAAAACATTATTTATTATGGAAAAGTAGATGCTAATGAGGTCTTTGAGCTAATATGGTCTAAGGTAAATGTGTATTTGGATTTGTTCAGTGCATTTGAAGATAGTTATTTATTAACTTCTGAGGCCAGAACATTTTCAGAGCTGCTATCTCTTGTCTATATTCATCACCACAGGAGGTCAAATACTGTAGCTGGACTCTAAAAAGGGTTGGAAAATTTTATGAGCAACACCACCATTTGCAGTTATGCATGCTAAGATAAGCATAATCAAATCTCATGCTTCAAGGCTTGAGAAAGAAGTTTACCTCACACACAGCTTTGTACGCTAGCCCAGCTGCATTACTGATTGATTGATCGGCTGATTTGCCTTTCTGCGAAGATTCATACCTTGGACAGCTAAAGGCAGGGAATTTGAACTGAAGAACCAATTATCTGATCCAGTAGTGGAAATTCTAAGTTCCAAAACTCATTTACTGGTGGATCATGTGGAACATAAGTGGCTTGTTTTCGGGGGCAAGACAGATCTATTATGCAGGATCAGTCCAGTGGCCATGTACAAATGCAAAATGTGAAGTAGAAAAAAAATATGAAGATAGCTAGTTTCCATATTCCTTCCTTTTCGTCTTTAAAATTCTCATTAAAATATGAATAAAAAGATCACAGCTGCTTCTAAGCTTCCAAGTCCTAATAGGGGAAGTTTTGGCCCTGAAAGAATTTTTTTATGGATGACTTCTGACGCCCTGGAAAGGCTGCAACAGACCTTAGCTCCGGCGGACATCAATGGCGCCACTACAGCTTCAGAAATGTTTAGAATGGAACTTAAAATGTTTAAATGACTAACTTGGTTTTTCACATCTCACGTCAATAAACGAGATTAATCTGAGTTTACATGATTTATCCCACTGTGAAACCGGCAGTTGGACAACAGTCTCATTCAGCCATGTTTAGTTCTGCAAGTCAGTGATGCCTAAAAGGAGGCACTGGGCAACTCAGAGCCTTCATTCACATGCTCGTTTCAGAAATAAAATGAGGTTTATGGCATTTAATGTTTAAAACAGAGTGTCTAGTATGATAGATGCAGGTTAAGGATTGTGATGCCCTGACATAACTGTCTGAAGGGGGAGAAGGATGCACATTGAGTGCTTGGCTCTAGCCAATGTTATCAGTTCTTCACTTTTATAAGCACCCACAATTTAATTTTGTCCCCCTGAGATTAATGTTAAAGTCATGGTTCTGCTCTCAGAGCATACTGCCTCTCTGAGTTACCGTATATTGAACTTCCTAATGTCCACGCTATTTATGCCAGGGTCCAAAGTTTTCTATTTCACAAGAATGAAAGCATTGTAGAATGGCTGAAAACAAGCTTCAGCGAAACTAGATGCAGTGACCTTTGGAGGCTATACATAAACATAAATAAATATACCAATGATTTTGAGCAAAAGCCTAACAGCTTCATAGCTGAGTCTAGATTCCAATGACAGGGAATGATAAGAAAGTAGAAGTTACTTTTGTAAAATAGATGCTAATATCAATAAAAAAGGTGCTTTCAGCATAATAGTAATAGGAACAAAGAGCATCAACTGAAAAGACTGATGGCTCACTTCTTTCGGCTATCATTTCCTAATGCTATCAAGGAAATGCATGAAAATAATTCAAGTCCTTGCCTGAAACTTGAAAAGTAGAAAATATAAGAATACTTTGCACTTATAAAATTTTAAAAAACCCTTAAAATAAAATCTGGCTTTTTTATTTGTATATCAATAGGATCTGTATATCAAACTTAAGTATGATCATCCCAGTTTTACAGATAGTGAAGGAAAGCATTATGACTTGGACTTCTGAAGATATTTGGATATCTAGATACTACTGAAATCAGTGTTTTCAACCAACCAACCACAGCTTTGCCACTAAGAGGTTCTGCTAAAAAAAGGTCCATCCTTTTTGTCCTCATATTTTTCTGCAGTACTTCAAATCGCAGGATCAAAAAAAAAAAATCACTTTAAATTGAAGGCTCCAGAAATGCAAAAATCTTTAAATTCAAAACTGCCAAACTTTGCACTTTTTCTATCAGCTCAAGTTTACTCATGCTGAATGTGGATGAACCTAGGAAATTTCCCAAATCTTAAAATGAAGTACTGTTTCAAATTAGTTTTGTAACTCATCATCTCAGTTACTCAAAGGCTAATAGAAGTTTTGTCTCAGTGAGTAGGGCCCTTAGAAATACCTTGTTTTGAACTTTTTTTTTTTTTTTTTTTAAAGAAATCCATGACATTTTATTTATTTTGTCTAGGATAACTCAAGTTCTTATGTTCCACACACATCATAGTTTCAAATACGCTGCATTCATTATTCACCTACAAAAACATACTGGTTAATTTAGGTTCCACAACATTGATGTGCATGCCAGGCGACTAACTTGATTCAAGTCTTAATGAACTCATATTCCATCAAGCAATTATTCAAATGTTGCCCAACCTGGACACTTGCAAAGCTTATCACTCACTTCACAGGTGGCCAAGATAATATTCTCTCACACACTAAACAATAGCTCTGAGCATTTTATGTTTCCATTAATGATTGCTACAAACATGCAAGTATTCCAATCCAACTGAAAATAATCACATGAAAAGTCAGAATACTTAATGCTCACCCCATGTAATGCCAGAGGTCAATAATTGGAGCTATTTTTCATGTCTAACATCAAATATTCCTTCAGTTACATCCAGATAAGTTAATTGTTTAAGCAACATATTGTTAATTTTTATTTTCAATTAAACAGGTAGTTTTTACAGAAGGAAAGATTCCACCGCCACATGACAAACTAGAGCAGTGCATTCTATATTGTTAAAGGTGTCTAAAAACATGCCACACTTCAGTCAATATTTACCTCAGATCAATGAATTCATGATACTGATCTCAAAAAAATATTTTTATTTTTTAAACTATTACTCTATAGTTACTAGAGCAAAATGCATGGACATTTGTCCCAAAATCACCTTGTAGCATCAAAAAACCAAACCAAACCAAACCAAAAAAACTTAATTCCCCAAAGCTGGCATGAAGATTTCTGATATGCAATAGATATACATTTTGAATTTGCTAAAGCAGGAGATAAACTAGGCAGATGCAATGAAAAAGGTTTTTGCAATCAGTAAAAGGAATATGGCCTTTTGAGATCTCATTTTCCACTTCAATTTCAAAACTCACATTTTTTAAAAATGAAAATAATATTTAGTGCAAAGACACAAAATCCTGCATAGTTGAATAATAGCAATATGGAAACACAGACAAGGGCATTTTAAATTGTCCTTTAATCATATTTTAAAATGTTTAATATCTTTGCTGTACTTCACCTTTAAAAAAATATTACCCTTATTCAAATTAGGTATATTGTAGGCGCTTCTTTTCCCTGCTGAACCCACCCCCCGGTGGGCAGTGGGGCCAGCAAAAAAGATGTCAGAATTCTGTACCCCGGTGTACAGTCACAAAAAAAGCATTGCTTCAGAAGATTTTATAACAATCTCCCGCATGTTTTTTCACTTGGATTAGGGAGCTCAACTAACTAGCAAACACCACCCCAGCCCACTAACCAGGTAAACGGACCCTCCTGATTATACAGATTAGGGTCAGCCAGTCATGACTACAGGAGAAACACTGTGTGGCTTTCACCATGTGCTCCAACTAAACACCTCTTCAATTCAAAATGCACCCTGAACAAAATTTGTGGCTATCCAGATAAAGAAAAGCAGTTTATGAACCACTTGTATAAAAATTTTGTGTAGGAAAACAAATTTTAAAAACACTGTGCTGGTTCCCATATGCAGACTGAATCGAACTGATGAGGCGTTCTGCAGTTAGAGTGGAACATTTTCCATAGCTTTTGCATGAACACAATTTTGCAGATGTTTATGCATGCAAAAAAAGTCTCACACTAGCAAAAAAATGAAAGCAAACTAAAATTAATTACATCATCATCATCATGATCATAATGGATTCAATGGTTACTAGAGAGGAATAGCAACTAAAATTTAATAGAAATAAAACTGGAATTCAATCAAGTCCAAATAGCTTGCTAAATACATTTGTTATAAGAATTTGCAACAAATATAGCACTAGCTACCTTCTGAACACATGATTTCACTGTTTGTTCAATGGCTATGACATTTCAAAGGCAGTAAGTGTAGTGCATAGAGAGTCTGCTTGAGAAAAGGTGCGAGTTTCATGTACAGCACTAGCATTAATTTCAGCCATGGTACACTTGCACTCTGCAACATAACCAGCTAGAAAAATATTAAGGCATAAAGTGTCAAAATATGGGTGGCATATCATAGTTTTATCCTCATCACATTGCCTTTAGGACATTTGTGGATAAGGTGCTAAGTCAGAAAGCAAGCCAGGGGAATGTTAAGCTCTCTCTTCTCCCTCTCTGCCCCACACACTGGCCTGCTGTTAGATGATATACTGCCTCTCACTTTAAGGGGCTTTATGAGTGAGTGAAAGAGAGTTTTTACTAATGAAGGGATCAGAAGGATGCAAAATAATGGGACGAAGTGCAAAAATGCATTGCTGAAAAGTACTCTTAAGAGCAGCCAAGATGTCTTTCATGGAGGGAATGCCTAAATAAGCACCTAGATGCACTGATCTTTTTGCTACAGAAAATAGTCATAGAAACATATCTGCTCTGATCTATCACTTTTGCTTCACACACCAAGGCCATAAGTCTTTGGACTTATTTATATGTTCCCAACATTGCTTTCCAAGTCCTAACAACTGCCATGAGCAATGAATGTTACTGCATCAATTCTGTTTTGCTTGGTTATGATCTGCACGTTTTACTGTTTCAGCTGAGTTTGAATTCTGAGATTTGTTCAAATCCAAAACAAAGTGCAAAATCGAGGAGATGTGAACCGCTGCAATCAGAATACCCCCACAACAAGGTCACTCAAATTTCCACAAAACCCAAACCACCATATTTCACAGATCACTACTCTGATTCCACTAAGTTAGATAAATTAGTTGCGTGAGAGTGAGTTCAGTATCTGGTGAGAGTGAGTTCAGTATCTGGGCTCTCTGGCCCATGATTGACAGCATATATTCCAATTAGTGTCAGTTTCAGTGGTCGGTCACGTAAAGAATATACCTTACACATTAGGTCATGGAGAACCAGAAAACGACGGGCCTCAGTTACTACCAACCTGTGCTGGAACTGAACTACTCACTTGGAGATGAAAGGCTCCTTATATCATATCAACCCCCAAGCCACCTAGTTTCCTTCCCTCTTATTAAACAAGTAATCCAACACAATTGTGACTCCACCAACACACACTAAACTAATTTTAAACAATTAGGTTAACATGTCCCAAGAAATCAAAGGGCAACATTTCCTTTGGCCAGGGACCGAAAGGCCATGTGATTCACAGGTTGTCTCTGACATTATGGATGTGATTTATTCTCTAGTTAAACTTCAGCCTTCGCCTGAACGTTATTTTCCCTGTACCCCAATGCTTGCAATGTTTGATCCTCTACCCAACATCACAGCACAAGCGGTGCGGTAGCTGGGATTTACTTGGGAGGGCTCACTCTTTGACAAGCCAGAGAAAGTACAACCAATAACTTTGACCCTGACTCCAACCCTGGACATGACACTTACAAACTTGTCCTTCTAGATCTGTAGCCAGTCCCTTTGGAAAGCCTGGAGGTGATGAGACTGCCATTGACCATTTAGCATGGGAGAGAGGATAAGTTCAGAGGAGCACCCAAGAAGGGGAACTATATAAGGAAGGGGACTAGTAAGAAAGCTGCGAGAGACTGGAGAGCTTATTGGTGTATTGGAACATTACTGAGTGGGAGGGAAGTACAAGGAGTTCTGTGAACACCCACAATCTATTCAGAGTACTGTCTCATTTTGACATCCCAAGTAAGTTCAACTTATTTTTAGAGGCAGAGCTTGAGGGAGAGCTGTCTCCGACCAGCTCAATTCCTGAGAAATACCTCTTATGGGAAGCTAGCTAGCTTCCTCTCCCATCCCAGACTAATACCAACAGAGCTGTCTCAGCAGTGTGAGATTGGAGCTGCCTCCCCATTCAGGAGAAACATCACTTCTGTGGTTGGAGAAAGATATGGACTTAGTCCTGTCTCAGGACTTTACTCAGTGCTGGACTGTCTCAAATGGTGAGACATTTCCAACAGCCCTGGAGACTGTCCTGTGGGAAGAGCAGTCCCATCTCTGCAATACACCACAGTGCAGACTAGGGAGTTGGAACGCATGCGTATCTTCAAGATGGTTTTGAAGCCAAATCTCAGCCTCCCATCCACACACCATAACCTAATCATAAAATCAACATAAACTAGAATGTGCTCTCCTAAAACGGGAACTTTGTGTGGGGAAATGCAAACTTCTGAGAGCATGGGAGAGGTTACAGAGAAGTGTACGCAGCCAGCCCATAAGGAAAGCTGTTGCTCATAAACACCAGCCAAGAACAGAGTAATACTTTTTTGTACCACTGAGCTTCTTTAAATACACTGTTGGCATTTAAGCAAGATAATGAACAAAACTATGCAGTTCTTACTTTATATACAGCCCTCCTCTCTCCCTCACTCACTTCTCTAGTCACAACCAGGGAAACCCAAGGGAAAGCTAAGGTGGTGTTATGGGAAGACTTCCTCCTGAGTGGGATGGCATTCCTCTGCAAAGAGCCCACTGTAGGCACAAATTTACAAATATAGGAAGCAGCAAGAGTAAGTACATCAACAGACGAAAACCTACATCTTAACCAGAGTTACTGGGTTGGCTGTATTAGAATGAAAAAAATTGCCCCTACATCTAGTAAGTCATTACACCAGGCTTAGCATTACAAGTAAACAGTAATTTCCAATCAGTCTTAATGACAGTTATTTTTCATCTACCTTTCTTCAAACAAAACAAAAGCATAATCAAACATAGAATACGTATATACATACAACCAAATTATTTGTGTGTGTGTGTGTGTGTATATATAAACACATGCACATGTGTGTTTGTGTGTGTGAGTGTGTGTGTGTCCATGTACACACTTCTGAACAGATATGTACAATCAAGTACATCTATAGAGAGCTCGGTCAAAGCAGAAAAATAGTAATCTGGGTGGGTGCATCTACACTTGTAAATTAAGTCGACTTAAGGAAAATAAAGTCAAACTTAATGAAAATTAAGTCAGCTTTATTAAACCTGGATTTAATTCGATTTAAGGCTTAAGTCGACTTTTTCAAGTCGACTTAAGCCAGTGTAGACCTGGGGTAGCCCTAAATCAACTTAGGGCTACTCCAGGACTGCACCACTGCCCTCCCTGCTGGGGGGGAGACGCACAGGGGGAGCCTGGCATGCCCCCCCACAGGGCTCTGCCCTGCCCACCCTATCCCTATGCCCTGCCAGGGTCCCTGTCCCCCTTTGCCCCATTGTACCCATGTACAATGGGGCAAAGGCTGAGCCCCCTGGCACTGGACAAGGGGTGCCCCCCTGCCCCCATGGACCTGCCCTAGGTCCCCCTAGCCCCTAGAAGTCGACCTAGGCATCCAGTGTGGACACTCTAGGTCGACTTTGTAAGTTCCCCCCAAAGTCGACTTAAAATTTAGGTGTAGACTCACTAAGTCGACTTAGTTAAGTCGACTTAGCTAAAGTCGACCTGAATTTTCAAGTGTAGACATAGCCTGTGAGTGTTCTTTCTCCAGCATTACTATTGCTTCACCACATGAACTGAACCTTGAAACAGTCCATGATAAAGCAAATGGCACTTGAAGAATTTCCCCCCAACAGGTGACCTTCATTATATGGCTACTACATAGTCATGCCCTCATTTGTTTTTAGCCTCCATTCCCCACATGAACATCAGGGGTGATCCTTGTGCCTGTCTAAGTTTACTTCTGCATGAGCTGCTCAGGACTACAGGTTTGCAGCATGGCCAAACAGTAGAAAATATTTTCAAAATTTGGGCACCAAAAGACAAGCATCCTAAGGGGAGGTGGCCATGCCAACACCTGCCACATTAACAAACGATTTATTAAAATATAAAAGAAGCCCTACACACACACACACACACACACACACACACACACACACACACACACACACACACACACACACACAATCGACTACAGAGCATGACAGGCTGCAGCTGTATGCCTGGTCTAGGGAGACCTTTGCTGCTGCTGTTGATGGAAACACGAATCCAAGGACAGAAGACTCAAAAGAACCTCTGGCTTCTCTGGTGAGGAAAAAGGAAAGACTCTGATGAAGGGCCTTGCCCATGAGATGAATGATGCTCAGAGAGAAAGGAGTTGTGAGAGGGAACAGTTGACCTAATCAATGCTACGAATCATCACAGGAGAACGCCGAAGGAGATCTAAACCAGGAGGAAGCTGCTGTCCACGGCATCACTTTATCAGTCAGAATATTGAGTATATTTAGAAATGAGCTGTATAGTCATAATAAACTGCACAAGTACTTGCAGTTGAAAGTTACTACATTTTTAGCAAACTTGAAAATGGCTCTATATTTCACAGAAAAGATATGTGCTTTTTATTTATTTAAGCATAAGCAGGCCCTCGCTTGGCCCTGATTAAGACAGATTAGGGCAAACTATTAAGAATAAAACAAGACTGTTTCCAGGTAAAAATGGGCCCATTTAATGATAATAAATTTGTGTTAGTAAAGGAGATCCTCAGATGAAAGCCACAAAGTGGATATTCAATCACCAGCTCTGATGAAATGAAGGAGGAAGGAAAGGAGTACAACACTGACTCTTTTGTCTAATGTTAATCCTATATATCATTAAGCACTACAAACATGCATACACATTTATAGCCAAAGCATACATCCATTCTAATGAGTAGACTACTATCAATTCAAATCCTTCTCCACAGAGGCCTTTACTTCAAAACTGTTAAAGAGACCTAAAAACCCTGAAGAATGTTATTGTTTTTACTCATCCGTAAATAAAGTAACTGAAACATTGATTTTAATCATCTGGGGTTAAGAAAAAAAAATTAGAATGGATGAGTTCTAAACCAATGAAAAATAAGGCTGAAGACTAGAATGCTTAACTACAGTGAAGCTAACAGGTACTACAGGAATGCATAGAATATATTCTTGAGTCAAATTCAACAAACTGTATATTACCCTTTGATCTTTTGCTAGACCTGCAAATTTGATTAATTGATTGATTGGTTTTAGGGTGTGTAGCTTGAGGGAGAAGTTGGATTTTCAGCTGGACACTTGAAAGTCTTAAAGTAACATTGACAATTTATACTTAAAAAACAAAACAAAAACCAAGCAACCTCTTACCCCTGTTACCAGCACCATCTTAGGTTATTATAACTGAATTTTAAAAATAAAAATTTAGTTTTCAGCATTTATGCTGTTGGTTCACTTTCTGCATTTTACTACGAGTGGACAACTGTTTGTCAGATGCTTTTGTTTATATTTTGTTTTAGATAAACTTTGCTTTGTGCCCCACGTAAATGAGAAAGATGCTACTATGCATGTGTGGCAGACATGTCAAGGGAAAGCAATTCCTTTAAAGGGAAAAAGAATTTCTTTAAAAGAAAAACTGTTTCTACTGTTTTGGGGGTCTTTTTTTAGTTTTAATTTTATGGCAATGTCTCTTGAAAAAACTTTTGCAAAAGCTTGTTTTTACAAAATTTATATTTGGAGTCTACAGAGCTTTGGCAGAATCCTTTTGATTTTTACTGAATCTCTTAAGCTTCTTATTTTACCCAAAAAAGGACCCACACACCCATCTTGACATAGAATTCCTGAGTAACCAACTCTGCCAACTAACTGCCTTGTTAAAACTATACCATCTTATTAATCTTACCCTTTTTTAGCCTAATTATCATTCTCTTTCATGCTTTGTTTGCTAGACTTTGAATTTCTTGCTTTTATATCACATCCTACCAGCTAAATTTGCCTGGAATGCTTAGTTTTTTTCTGCATTTTCTCCCTAGAATAACTTAAAATCCCTGGGGGGAGTGGGGGGGCCAGAGAGCGGGGAAAGGATACATTTTTCCACATTTGGGACTACACGACATGCTTCAGAAACATCCCCATAATAATACTTTAATGATAAGGAAGATATGCTTACATATGTCCCTGTATTTAGGAATACGACTCTTCTAATAAAATTACATGGACAGACCAAATTTCATGTATAAGCCATTTCCCAATGCCTTCTTTTCAATTATAAAATAAACACGCATCCTGAATATCTGTAACAAAATGGAGGTCTCTCTAATGTATGCATGTGCTTGAGCCTTTGCTCCTCTTGGAAATAGAAAATACTGTCCAAGAGAAGAGAAGCCTTTATAGTCTTCACTGGGGAGTTTCATGGTACTATTCATTTCCCAAGATCCTTCGGTATTTTTAACTGATTCCATATGCTCCAGTACCAGCAGACTCAGGACCTTCACAGCAAAAGCAATCTATGCTGCCTTGCCTTTTAAGCATGAGGTGCACCAGTACTATTGAAGCTTGTCATATTAGCTTGATGTCTTTATTCACAGGCCATCTGCACCACTGAGAGATACAGAGGCAGCTAATGTCAATATGAACAAATGCCTCTTCTTTTACAAGAAATGTCAAACATAGGACAGAGTAAGAATGACCCCAGGAATACCAACAGATGTTAGCTACAAGGCTTTAAAAATCAATCCTTCCTGCTGGGACTAATTAAGATGAAATAAAGAGCAAAAGTAAGAAAAATCGTGCCATATTATTAGGAACTTCAGACACACTTTCCAAGCTCATTATTGGCACATTGCCCTGTGCCCTTTCGAAAAATGCTAAAAAGAGGTATTGGAGTTGGCACAACACCAGGTTTCAATTTTACAATAGATTTTGATGAACAAAGTTATTAATTATCATCAAACTATCTCAGCTAGAAATTAAAGAAACAAACTCTCACTTTCTTACATGCGTCTATGATGTCCAGGAGCACTTTAAACACTGATATATACATTAATCACATCGCCAATTAAAAATAGCTACCTTTGGAGCGCACAGTCGCAGTCAGACTGGAAACCAGCAAAAGAGCTTAACAATTTGGCTAAAGACACCAGGGCAAACCTTGCTTGTTACAAAAAACAAAAAGAAACTTACAAAAATCATCTCCCTGCTTTACTATCCATCTAAAAGACCTCCTACAGATTCAGCGTCATGGAACTCAAGTTATTTTTCACAGACGGGCTTTGCAATCCTCCAATTCCAGGGAAACTAAGTATTTCAAGCTTCAGGCTTCGTGCACTAGGTTGTCTCTTCCAGCCTTAATATGAGGTAAGCCTCATTTCATACTCAATTCATCTTGCCAGGACATATATGCTGTGGGAGAAGTGGGATTGGTTGGAAAACACAAGAGAATCCATGAGTGTGCAAACTCGAAGGGAGAGGTAAAGTCAGCTGTATCTCAAGGCTGGTGCAGCCTGTATACAACGCCTGTCTGATATGTCACCAGCAACTGTACATGCAAACATGCAGGTGGTTGTACTATAACCCCCACTACTGTCCCCATCTATACCCCAGAAGCCTATGTCTGAAGGTGAGTAAACTAGTACGCTTGAGTGGTATGGATAAATTCATACCTCAGGCTGTGGCATGGCCCCATATCCATACCAGTGTGCCATGTGGACAGGGGTAAGAGGTATATACCAGGTTCCAAGTTTATATAGTCCTCCATCCTCAGTTCCACAGTACACAGAACCCTTTTCTTCCTGACCCTTACCTAATCTATAAAGTTGCCTGTGACCCTGGTTTTGACTGATGGTAGCAAACTGTGCTGAGTACATCAGAACAGCTTTCCACAGCAATTATTTTTATTTTGTTTTTAAAACAGAACTGGTGAAAATAAATCCTGCTCTGAGAGCAGCTGCCTGGGCCACTGAGCACACATGGGTGCTGATCAAAGTATGGTCAGAATACATTCTCCTCCAGTACCCTTTTCACAAAGGCTGGCTGGAGCAACCGGGCATCGAGCAGTCTTCCGCCCAAAGCTTGGAACACATCAAGCTCTTGAGGCTCCTGTACAGGAGGGAAAAAGACTCCAATAGTTGATCCAGGAGGGCCCTTCTAGGACAACCTAAACAACGTGCTGTTAAGGGCTCCCAGTGCAGAGCATGAAGTGACTCATGACCTTCTGCACCACCCCATTGGCCTTATTATCTAAAGGGATGCCGATGACTACTTATGTGAGGAGGCAGCAGTGGCTTTGGAAGGACCCTCAGAAGACAAGAAATTTGAGAAGCCAGCTGAGAAAATCCTTACTTTCTAACACGAGGAGCATCCTCAGCCAATGGAGGAAACCAGAACCCAAGACTGGTAAGTTACAATGGACTCCCACCCTCCCCTCTGTTGCTACTGGCCTGACTGTAAGACCAGATCCTGGCCTAATTTAACCCTTAAATAGTCCCTGAGCAAGACACAGCTATAAATCAATTATTTTATTGACTTCCAATGAGCTCTATTATGCATTTTGAAGAAGTAATGGAACCGGAGCATGCTGAATGGGAGGCTAGGATTAAGTCCGGTTTGGGGAAAGGAACCTTTTGGCTGCAGAGAAAAAAGTTAGTCACGGTCATTCTTTCTGTGTTGGAGGTGTACAAAACTTTTACAATCCCTGTCCTCTCCATGCACTGAGTCATGCTAGAGGAAGCAAGAATGGCGTAAAGATCTAGGCGGACAATGGGATAAATGCAGTCCACCGTCCCTTTGCTGTAGAGAAGCTTGTGGTGCTGGTCTGAAACTTCAGGGAGCCATATAACATGCTTTGCCTTTTTTCCCCCTGTCCTTTTCACTGTTGTTCAGCAGCCAGAAGGGCAAGATTTTCTGGTAATCCAAGAGTAGTTGGTTTTTGTGGTTCACATCTGCCTTTTCACAGAGACTCTGTATGCTAGCTGAGAACATATGCAGCGTTGTTGTCGTGTTGATGTGAAAAACAGCTCTGTGTAAGCTCAAAAACTTGTCTCTCTCACCAATGGAAGTTGGTCCAATAAAAGATATTACCCTACCGCCCAGCTGGGAAAATAGCCAATTTCTAGGTGAACTGCTTCTCAATCCTGTAAGCGTATTTCAGCAAATTTCTGGTGCGGCAGAAAATCCTGTTGGGTCTTGAGGTTCAATGGCATCACAAATCTGCTTGGTCCATCTTGATAGCCGATTAAATCCCTCTACTCAGCAAAACATAGAGGGGTAACTTTAAGGCCAGACAGGACTATCATGATTATCTAGTTTGATCTACTGAACATTGCGGGCCACAGAATCTGACCCCACCCACTTTTGTAATAAACCCATAACCTCCGGTTGAGTTACTGAAGTCCTCAAATCATGACTTCAAGGTTTCCTGTTACAGAGAATCCACCATTTACATTAGTTCCAAACCTGCACGTGAGCCATGCCCCATGCTACCGATAAAGAGGGTGATCAATTAGCCCCTGAGCAAGTAGGCAAGATCCCATCAGACACCTGGGAAAGAATTCTCTGTAGTAACTCAGAGCCCTCCCCAACTAGTGTACAGTCACTGGACATTGGAGATATTTGTGAGTAGCTACTGCAGACTGGCTACATGCTATTGTAGACAAGCTCATCATATCTTCCCATACATAAACTTCTCAGTCTTGTTCGTAGTTAGGTTTTTTGACTCCACTATTCCTCTTGGAAAGCTTTACCAGAACTTCACTAATTAGAAGCTTTCATCTAATTTCAAGCCTAAACTTATTGATGACCAGTTTATACCCATTTGTTTTTGTGTCAACACTGGCACTTAGGTTAAATAACTTTTCCCCCTCACTGATATTTATCCTTCTGCTGTATTTATATAGCGCAATCATATTTTCCACCAACCTTCTTTTGGGTAGGCTAAACAAGCTTAGCATCTCCTCTCCTTAGTTAGGTGTTCCATTCCTCTGGTCATCCTCATAGCTCTTCTCTGAACCTGTTCCAGTTTGAATTAATCTTTCTTAAATATGGGAGACCAGAATTGCACACAGTATTCCAGATGACCATTAACAGAAATTTCCCTCCGGCACAAATTGCTGAACCCCCATGGGCCTGAAAAGCTGCCTTTCTGTTTACATTCTGGAACCTTCAAAATTGCTACAGTCTCCAAATGTTGAATAGGCTTCCCAGAAGAAATTGGAAGCTGGTAACCGCCTCTGGAAGGAACTGCCACCCAGACCCACTTGAGACACTGCAAACATTTGCATTTTAAAAAAACATTAGTACATATACCTAATCATTAGTAACCTCTACTCCTTCCTCATAGCCTACAAAAGTTTCTGAGAACCAGGCTAATAGTTGCATTCCTGGAATGCTGAAAAGTATCAAAAAAGTTATGTTATGTTGGAAAGGAGATTTCTCAGCTTCTTCCAAAGGAAATATTGCTACTTTTGTCTTTGAATTGGCAGGACCTTCGGCTCCTGTGAAGAATGAAAATGCATTCCACCAGAAGGGCAGGAGCAGCATCCCAGAAACATTAGAGACAGAGAAGGACCTTGAAGAAATTGCTCATGAGAATGGACAGAGAAAAATAGGAACAGTTTGAGTTCTTCGGCGCATGGGAGGAGTAGACTCTTAAGCAAGAAGAATGTCACAGGCGAAAGGAACATTCCCTAATGATAGGGCTGATGAAACTAGTGAGCTGATGGAGTTCAGTGTCTACCTACTGCTGTGGCCACTGTCCAAAATTGTTACCCCAGTGGAGGTACACTGTTACAATTGTCTGTAATGTGTGACAGGAATGAACAGCTAATGGCCTTTAGTTACAGGGGTCCAAAGCCCTCACAAAGCTATGAAGCCCCACAAATATGTGCCAATGTTTCCTCATGTGTTTTTCCCAGCAGCTGCACATGATGCGAAGGTGTACCTAGGCACAAGAAGATGTTGCAAGATATGCGCACATATCATATTCCTTGTTTCCTTTGCTCAGTGGGAACCAGGACCTGTGTGCCAAACTTGGGAATTAGCTGCCTGAACCTAGTTTGTAAACCAGACTTCTGAACTTCCTCTGGAAGGAAGCATTCCCCTAAACTGTCCCAACATTATTAAGTGTGCCAGGCAACAACTATACAAATCACATTGGACACACTAACATACAGACAGGTGCATAAACACCTACCAATTTCAAGATTTCAACCTACCAAATGCACTCTGCAGTTATGAGCTGGCAACTGAATTCCCTTTTTCCTCAGAGTCACCCATGTCAGTGCACATGAGCCAAGTCAGGAGCAGGGAATGGAGATCCCCAAAATAACACGCGACTTAGACACACCGTAGAGAGCCATATTGTTTCTGGGAAACAATAGTGTGCCCTTGTTGCCAAAAAGGCCAATGGCATATTAGGCTGCATCAGTAGGAGTATTGCCAGCTGATCGAGGGATGTGATAATTCCCCTCTATTTGACACTGGTCAGGCCACATCTGGAGTACTGTGTCCAGTTTTGGGCTCCCCACTACAGAAAGGATGTGGACAAATTAGAAAGAGTCCAGCGGAGGGCAACAAAAATGATTAGGGGGCTGGGGCACATGACTTATGAGGAGAGACTGAAGGAACTAGGCTTATTTAGTCTACAGAAGAGAAGACTGAGGGGAGATTTGATAGCAACCTTCAACTACTTGAAGGGTTGCTCCAAAGAGGAGGGAGCTAGGCTTTTCTCGAGGGTAACAGAGGACAGAACAAGGAGCAATGGTTTCAAATTACAGCTGGGGAGGTCAAGGTTGGATATTAGGAAAAACTTTCTCACTAGGAAGGTGGTGAAGCATTGGAATGGGCTATCTCGGGAGGTGGTAGAATCTTCATCTTTGGAGACTTTTAAGGCTCGGTTAGACAAAACCCTGGCTGGGATAATTTAGGGGGAGAGGTCCTGCTTTTTAGCAGGGGGTTGGACTAGATGACCTCGTGAGGTCCCTTCCAACCCTATTATTCTATGATTCTATGAAATGAGGTCCCTTCTTCCCCCTTGAGTTACAATCCCAATATCCTCGGCGATCTGGCATCATGAACCTTTCTAGTGTTTCCCATGTGTTTATTTATGAATCTCTGCCTCTGTGGTCCACTAAGCCTCATAGAACAAGAGAATAACCTTTTTGGTGGTGAAGTATTGGGATACGGGTGCCATAGGTTGCCCTGCTCAATTTGGAACCCCCAACCTCTGAAATCTAGTGATTATTTCTGGGTAAATCACAGTGTTGATTGCCTTGCAAAATTGCACAATCATGACCCCAAAAGCGAACTTTCCCACTCGAGAAGTGATGGCCTATCTACTTACTGTGGTAATACCAGAATTCACCATATCTGTTACGTGGGAGACAAATGAAGCATCATTCACCCTCAAAGTCAGCAGTCTTTGGCTTATCAGAAAGTTCTGCCCAGATTCCATTCAGCATCGTGCGAATCACATACTTTCTTGCAGACACATTTGTCCTGCACTAGGAAGCAAGAGCAGAATCACATCATAACCCAATCATTCCTTGTTTTCCATGCAGTTTGGCGGGAGGAAGACCTGAGCAGGAACTGCCAGCAGTGAATGTTTGAAAGTGGCAGACAGCATCAAGATCAGACAGCAAAGGAGTTCCCAGAGTGTCTCCCTGTGACACACAGAATCCTGAAATATCAACCTTGAAATAGGAGCAGTAATGTTGTTTAACAACAGCTGTTCAGATGCATGTACACAGTGTTAAACGCATGTCCGGCACATGTGGAAACATGGTGCGGGTGTAGGAAGCAAGCATAAGCACGTACATAGTCAAGTAACCAAGTATGCATATCAGCGTAGACACAACTCCTTTCAGACACCTGGGCATGGGGCCGCATCTCCTCACCTGCCTCAATGCAAATTCTGATTATTGCACACTTTACTGAACATTACTAGAGTGAAACATTGTCTTCTGTTAAGACAGCACTGGGAGATCTGTCCTTTAACGTACTAAATCTTTATTCTTCAGTTCTATGCCTCAAATTTCCTATGATTTAACTATGTTAAAATTAATAGGAAATGGCGTGCTGGGTACCAAGACTTTAGGAATATTTCATCAGGTTTCTAAGAGTACATCTTCTATTAATAAAAGCACAGCACTGTATTTTAGCTTGGAATTTTTAAACATTAATGAGTTTTATACATGTTACAAGAAGGCTTCTGTTTTATCAATATTGACCTACAAGTTGAGAAAATATCCAGTGTCAGTTCTTGAATCTCCCTATGAAAACTGATGTCTAAAAATACAGATCCAGGTAGGAATCAGAAACGGCAGTTCTAATCCTAGCTTATTAAGTGAACTAGGTAATAAATTGTATGAGACAAATAAGACACAGGTCACTAAGACAATCAACATTCAAAAAAAGCAAAGCTTTGCAAAGTTCATTGAGTTATACGGATTGCACTTTTTCCATTACAATGCTGCCATCCTGATTGCGGGTTAGCACTCTCCACAATCCACATGCATGTTTTTTTTTCTTTGTGGACAGTAAAATACTCTAAATTTCTGCTGCCAATGTACGGTTTTTTCCTGCGGCAACGTAGTGGGTTAAATAGTCAACCATAGACTTGTCTACACCTGTCTGACAAGCAATTCGTACACAGGCTCGCTTTCTGATTCACTGATCAACCTATGGGACAGAATAGAGTTAGAAAAACTGGAGGTAAAGCCTGAAACAAAAACCAGCAGGACAAACTATTTGGAAATAATTTGTCACAGTTTTTCAAATTCTAGCCTTTTTATGGGGTCTACCATTTTTGAAGGAACATAGTAATAGTTAGTATTTGAAATTGTTATTAAAAGTTTTATGCTACTGAGGATTTGGAGGTTTGAGTGTGAGAGTTTGTTGTTAAATAGAGAGGTACCAGCTGAAAATTTCAGATCCAAAATTTGGGGGTATTTGGATCCTGAACTCCAGTTCGGTCCATTTCTTTCTTTAAGTATTCAGTTTTATCCATATTTTGCCCTCTTGCCACATTGTGAAGATACTCAGAGAAGAGCTGTACCATCAAAACTCACTGACCCAGAGATGTGTGTCCATTTCCTCTATTATTTCTACCTTGGAAAAACTACTCTAAAAAATGACCTGCCTAGCCAACAAATATTCATAAAGTATCAATTATAGGGCATGGAACCCTGTTTCTTCAAGAGAGTTTGGTATTTGCCAAACCAATATGTGGTTGTAAGAATGTGAGAGTGGTAAAGCTGGGGTTCTAAGTCTAAAAAACATAAAAAGGGAATGCTCTACTTAGGGACAGTGCAAACGCAGAGAAAGAATTAAGTAAGATGTAAAATTTTAACTTAAGGGCACAAGGATTTGGTGCTGGGTGTACCATTGACCTGCTGTGTGACCTTGGACCAGTCTCATCACATTTCTTTTTCCCCACTTTCTCATCTGTAAAATGGAGACAATATGTATATTTCTGTTAATTTTTTTTTTTTGAAATCTCTGGATAAAAATCATTACATAACCAAAAAATATGCAAGAGCAACTTAAGAGAGAAAATTTATTAAAATGTATACAAATGTCACCAGAGCTAAAGGGATCTTGCCACAATGAAATTATTCTTAGTAGATATCATAGCAGTGAATAATTCATTTTTTTTCTAATGACCTCTAATGCCTTTTTTATTTATTAGCACTGCACACCGGAAATTTCATCCAGATGTTAGTGCTAACCCCTTGTTCTGTTTCTAAGGTTCTACTAAGATCTTTTATATCATTTCTATCTAAAACAGGACGCTTATATCAGCTCAGTTCTAATACTGTGTTGTGTAATATTACCAGGCAGACCTTCTCAGGACACTTCAGTTAGGATTTGAACCTATGACCTAAGAGGTGAAAGTACTCTGGATGAGATAAAGTATCTTGCTAGATCACCAACACCTAATAAAAAAGTATGAGGATTATTTTAATTTCCAGCATTGTCTTGCTTTAAACAAAGCAGTGTTGATGAGAATATGATAGTCTATATATACTGGCACGCAAACCACTACACTAAAACATCAACTCGACCGGCCTTATCTGTACTGAAGCAAAGATTATTACCATTCTGCCATAAAACGCAGTGTGTGGTACTTTATCTAGTCTACACACATGCACACACTAGATGCACAGTCTCCTGTAGCATATCAGAAAGTGTAAACCATTGGTGATACCGTGATGTGTTGTACATTTTACCAACCCAACTTGGCAATGCTATAATTCTTCAGTAACTACAAAACATCTGCCTTTTTTTTTTTACTTACTGCATTTCATTCCCATGATGCTCTTTGTATCTGTTCAGAGTACAGAAAGGTCAGCCATCCCATCTGGGATCCTCCCCGTTCAGTCTTGCACTCTGCCTCTCCTGCAAAAGGACTTTCTGCTGAATTTGTCACTTCTACCTGTTCTGACAGGTCCCCCCTGCCTGACCTGGAGATAGCCGTGGGGACATTAATCATATAACAGTCTGAGTTGTGAAAGAAACAAAACTTGGCTGGATACTTTTACAGTCTCTGTCACCTACTAATCATAGAGGAGCTTAATCAAATGATCAGATTTCTTATTAATGAAACTCTTTTTAGGGAGATTAAAGTTTAGTCCCTCTTCTTCCCATTTCTGTCCAGCTGCCTAAGTTTAGTGAACTTCCAAGTGCTGTAACTTGATATCCAACTCCCATTTCCTCATCAAAAGGCTGATTTAAAACCTCTTGTTGTGACGAAACACATGAAGCTTTCTAAATAAAAATAAGAGATGCACATACACAGAGAAATAAATACATATAAATTTAGTGATAGGGTGCAATAGAAAATCTTTGCCAGGCAGCAGATACAAATGGAGATTTATGCAAAATCTGGGACTCTCCGTTAACATCAAGATGCAATAAAGCAGCTTTAATTTGTGCTCAATCAATATCAAGTGAAATTAGGAGGCGCCAATTGAAAAAAAAAAAAAAAAAGGCCATTATAACAGACATTTGGTGTGCAAATCTTTTGGCCTCCTATGAAAAAAAAAATCATATTAAATCTTTCTTTAGAGCCTGTTGAAATAGCTTTAGAAGGTAAAGAATAATTAAAGGCCATAATCCAGTGGTTCTAGGGTAAGAAAAACAGCTAAATAAAAAAAGAAAATACAGGACCAATTTGGCGCTCTAGTTTAATTCTGACCTTGTTTCTAATTTTCTGAGCTTCTAAATGAAGTACAAGCTTCAACAAAGCTCCTGGTTAAATAGCTCCTTTCTGGCGAGTTGGCTCTGCATTTCCTCCCTGTGTTTACTTTTGCTGCACTGTACAATTATAGGAAAGAAGTATAATTTTGCCCCATACACCATGAAACGCAAATATTTCATCAACATCTAAATCATCTTCATCTCTCATCTTGACAATAGACTATGGGAATAGTGAAAGGAGGCTTCAGTTGCCTAATCCACTCTCTACCTGCCTGAACTTGACCTGATAGCTACTGGGACAAACTCAGTAAAGCAACACTCACAGAGTTACTCAAAGGCTTCTGCTTTACCAGGTTACCCAACAATACACCTCATCTAAAAACTACCACAAAGGACCTACAACACTGCCTGCCTTAACTTCACAATGCTGAGCTGAGGCCAGGTTTTTGTTGTGTTTGTTTCTATTCACTGATCCTCCATTGCTAGCCTGGAAATGACAGTAGGTGGAAACGCTATCTTTCATTACACAAAGTATAAATAGTGTAATCTATCAGCGCTGTCAATCATGATGATTGATTACAGGCTGTCATAGAGAAGAGTGACATATTAGAAAAGTTTTGTTAACAATGCCTATTGCTAGTCAGCCTGCCACAGAAGCTGGTGATTAATGTGTTGTCAGCCTGTAATCCCACACCCCTGGCTAATGAGGCAGGAATTTATCATCTTTACAGAGTGGCAGATGTCAGAAGGAAAGGAATCCAAGTGCTGGAAACAATATACTTTTTCTTACCACGCCTGACAAGTCTGACAGGCCTAAAAAACCACAAAGAAGCTTTGTGTAAGCACAAACTTAAAACGAGGAACTTTCATTTGGCATCTTTGCTTTAAATAGTGCTGCGAATCAGACTCCATCCCTCAAAAAAGCCACAATAACAAGCTCTGTGAACTTTGAACCCCCTCCTTGACAACTAGGAAATCTCAGGAAAGGTTTCCATGGAGGCACCAACAGACGGCTTTCTTCAGAAGAGAAGAGCAAGTAACTTTTAACTTTACCTGTGAACTTGTGAACTGCGACAGACAAAAATCCTTCTGACTGTCAGGTAGGTACATCCTCCCTCCCTTCCAGTTTACAAAGATTATTAAAGTCCCAGGAAACTACTCTCCAGAAACTCTGCACCATTCTTTCATTACTGACTTTTTAGGAAGGAGAATATCTGTAGTAAAGGCCAGCATCCCTCTACAATAGGGGTTAATCTGGAGGAGGAGGTGTGCATGTGAAAGATGGGCAACGGGATCCATCCAGTTCAAAAGTTGGTGCCAGTAACTCTCAGTGAATACATTGCCACAGGTACCGCTCACCAAATGCACAGCTTTTCAGCTACGCTGCATTAAGAGGTTAAATCTTAGGTTCTGAAACCTCTCTGATGTGCTGCAAAAGATTGCGCATTGCAAAAGATTATGTGCTGCTCAGATTGATGTCAGTTTGTAAAGAAAGGAGGCAAATCATCTGTGCAAAGTTTTGACTAACATAATCCTTTTTCAAACACAGATACCTCCAGTAATGTGGACAAATGCAATACCAGAAAAATTAAAAGGATAGAGACAGCAACTAGAGAAGAAAAACACTGCCTTCTGTCAATTGCACCCTTGGGCTAAAAAACACAGCAAAACATTAAGTAATTTAATCTTCAAAAGACAGCATTCTGGAGTTAAGACTTATTTAAGGTTTATGAGAGACTGGAACTACCCACATTAGTCAGTGAATGAGGGGTTTACTGGTCTATAATCTGTGCACCCAGGAGGAGACCGAATCAAAACAAATAGCAATACCATGAAAACCAGACGCTTTCTGCCAACAACGGGATTCAAGGACGACTTGTGACCTCCATTGAAGGCGAAATGTCCCTGACAGCTACCCCAGTGTCAACATGAGAGCTGTAATTTTTCTTCTTTTTAAACCAAACCTCTCCAGAGAAGCTACACAAGTGGTAGTTGAAAGTCCAAAGCAAATAAAATGGTATGTCATTTGACCTGTAAATGAGGACATGAAAACTGACTATTTTAGCGTGCTTCAGTACGTCTCAGTTCACTGTTTCACTCACTGATAAATAGGAACATTTATACCCATTTATCCACTCTCAAGGGAAAATATAAAGTCAGGCCCAAGCTTCAAATAAGCACATATTGGTGGCTGGATGGCCAATGAACCAAAGCACCATACAGACATAAAATAGTGGGATTATCTTCAATATATAATTTTCTTGCTCTGTGAAAATCTATTGCTTTTTTGGATTAGCTAGAGACAGTTCAGAATGCATCATGATAAGATGTTACTGATATGAGATGTCTAACGCATCTTCTGAATCTTGCAAGTTCTTGTGATGTCCCAGAAAGTTATTCTGGGAAAATACAGCAAATTCAGAAAAGCAGAATATTTTTATGGAGAAGGAAAAAGTACCTTGTTTTTAAAGTATTTAAATGGACTTTCTGAGCATCCTTGCTCCCACCCTACCTGGATAGTACAGAAAAAACAGCTCATAAATCAGTGCTTCACTCAAAGTACAATTACACTTTGCAGTTCTGTCCAGATAAGCAATTTACATTGTGCTCACCACTTTGGAATACGTTCAACCTCTAGGCATCTCGGCAAATTGTGAGATTAGTATAAGCTTCCTTGAGAAGATCCCAAACTTGTGCAGTTATTATTAACTCAACCCAAAATTTCATACTCTACCCAGCCTAGATTTGTCATTATGAACAATTCTATCTCCATTCTGGCCCATCTTCCTCCTTCAATGGCAAAATGGCCCAATTCAATATAGTCTTTGAATACATGATTACATTAGGCAATTCCTAACCAATTTTTTAGCCTCTCATTTATGTTGTCACACCATAACAAACTACAAGCTCAAACAGAAAACTCTATCAACTCTCCTTAGAATCTACTTTAAAGATCTTCACAGTCCCAGTGACATCAATGTTAGTATGCATGTGTTAAAGTTAAGTGCATGGTTAAGTGTTTTGCTGGATTGTCGTCAAACTGCTGAATATTTTGCAGGATTGAGCCCAATACCACCCCTGGTCATGCAATTTTTGCTGTCAGTTTAGGAACCTGCCAACATTTATAAACAAGGAGTCCTATGGCACTTTTAAAGACTAATGAATTTATTTATCGCGTAAGCTTTTGGCTACCACTCTGGAATGTGTCACCAAGCATTTATAGACATCTTTAACTCTAAGCATATGAGTAGTCAGTCCTAACCTCGAAATGGACTCAAATGAGAGTACTAAAATGTTTAAAATTAAACACAATCTTAAATCTTTGCAGGATTGGTGCTTAAAAGTGCATTCGAAAATAAAGCCAGTTGACATTACAATTAACTGTTCATTTACAAGTGTACCACTTCTTGTTTTGAAGCACAATTTTATGTTACATCCAACAGAAATGGCCACTATTAAGCATCTTTCTATTTTTTTAAACTGTATCACCTGCACTTCAAATAAGTTTTACATTTAACCAACTAATTTCAATGAAATTAAACTATACCCGATGTTTGAACATTCTTTTCACTGACAGAATGCATCTATATGCTTATTTATGTCTTCAATGGGCTACTGTCTAGAACAAAGGCTAGTACAAGAAGCTAAAGCATGTTTATAAATTTATTTTATGGAAGTTAGATCTTGCTAAATAGTTGTCCATCATATACTTCTGCATAGAATTACAGTAAAATTCTGGCATGTGTTAAGTTATACAAACTTTTCAAAAGTGGATGCATAATGTCTTTTTCTAAAGCTGTGTTATTAATTTGGTCCAAAATTGTTTACATTAAACAAATCCAATTTACCAAACTTTGACATGTTTGCACAACTGCATATAATTTATACTGGAAACATGACTTTCAGGTGAACTCTCTCCAGTCTAAACTCTCTGGTCTTAGCCTGCAGTTCTAGATTCTTATGCTGCACCAGAAAACTTGTCACTGGTTTAAACAATATCCTCGAAAAGGTTTTCAATAAAGTAAATAATGACTGGAATTTTGAATCTTTCATTAATACTTCCAAAGAGGATGTGTTTATCAACAACTGATTTGACTTTCATGCCAGATGCAACATTATTAGGAAAATAGCAATATCCATATTAAGATTAGGAAAAGCAATTCCTTAACATTGCTATTCCGGTTAAGTTTATTTTAGTAGGCTTGATAAATGAAATTTAAATTAGCATCATCATTCTAAAAGAGCAGAGATTGATTATAAAATAACCCTAATAAATCCATACTATCTGCTATAAATTGAGCGTGTTATTATGACATACTGTTGCTCCTATTTGTAGTCCCATATACATGGGATTGTTTCATTTGAAAAACCATAACTGTCTAAGAAATATGGAACCAATCCATGCTATATATTTATAGGACTTCATTCTGCTATGCAACTTGCAGGATCAAGCCCATAATACAGAATAGTACTAGCATTCACGTTGGAATTTTGATATTCAAAGACTATACAAACTAACCTACATTTGCTAGGTTATATGGACAAGTGTGGTATCATCAGGGTGTCTAGAAGAATAAAGTGTGACAAGCTGGTTTTGAAACAAAAAAAATCCATGAATTCTTTAATGTCACCAGACTCCCTCACAGAAGCGCCAATCTCCCACCCAAAGCCACGCTTCCAAAAAGAACATGTCTCACTTCCTATTCCCCCCCTTCTTTCAATCCACTTGCACTGGCAACTCAGCTAGTGGAAACGGAAAGGTCATTTCAGTGTTATCACCGCCATATTAGTGATAGGGGAACAACAGAAAGATGAAAGGCCTGATTTATAAAGGCATTTAGACAGCCAAAAATTCTGACGGATGTCCAGTAGGATTTACCAAAGTGCCTAGGCAGGTTAAGTGACTGGAATTCAATGGCGGTTACATGCCCAATCTGCTTTTGTAACTCCTACTAGGTAGGCACCTGTCTGCGTTTTAAAATATCTAACAACCTTTGAAAATCTGGCCTGAAGTGACTTTGTCAAGGTCACTCAGTAGCTGAGTCAGTGGGACCTTTCGTCTTCCAGCCTTGGTCCTATTCTTACAATAAGAAGAGTCATTTGGAGAATTACTTTTAGAGAGTCCATTCTAGGAACATTTTCCAATGTAATCACTTGATGTGTAATAACCGGCTCTCGGGCTAGTTGGACAACAGGGAAAGCAGGGCTATTGATGCGTAGCCATTTCTCCTGAATCCTAAAGCAGAAACAACTGCTCAGAAGTCAAATGCTATTTTGTAGGTTGGTTGACTTGTTTAGTTTGATAAATAATTGTATCCAAACTAAGAATACAGGGGTGAAACAGAAAAAGGACGTGTCGACTGAATATCAGGAAATAATTCCTTACAAAAGGGAAATTGTCATTAGGTTGTAGGATAAACTCCGGGCTAGACGAAATTAGGATGAAAACTGAAAATGGAAAACCAAGTGAAAATCTGGGACACCTATCATTGTGAAAGGGTGAACCCTCTGGGGAGGGAGCACACAACAGGGGTTTGACAACTGGGCCATGAGTCCAGAGTGAAAGATGTACTTCCTCACACCCCAAACTTTCCAGCTTCTATTTGTCCCTTCTCACCTTCCTTCCCCTAGCCTAAGCAGCTGGTCATCCTGTCTCCTTTTCTGTTGAACCTGAATGAATTGTTCCTTTCTGTTTAACTGAATTTACTACCTCGGCCCATAGTGGATTTGTGGGCAGCCAATATTATGTTCCACAATCCATAACGTGCCCCAAATAATTCAGGGAATGGAAGAAAGAGAAATGTATTGCTTTTGTGCCTGCCACTAGGAGAGATGCATTCAAGCAGCAGAGAGTGGACAAGGAAAGGCCAAAACAGAGCATAGGGAGAATCTAACTGAACAATCAGCCAGCAACAATCATACAAAGATGGGACGATGGAACAGACATATTCAGTTTTCTAACTTCTGTATACTTCTATGACTTTTACCAATTCCATTGTCCTCCGTCCTGGTGAAGTGTAATTTCAGGCACTATTGATGAAAATGTGTACGATTAAACAATGAAGTATAGGGAGGGAAAATGCAAAAAGACAGGTTGCTAGATTAACTTTGTTTTATTTTAGCAGTTTATGGGAAAACCTCTACACCTTTTTTAGGAAAAGAAATAGAGATGGATCAGCACTAGAACCTCAAATTTAGTGGAGACAGAGGACTGAAGGGGAAATCTTGTTCTAGAAACCAACCTCTCTTCTTTTGTTTTGGTACAATGTCATGTTCAAGATGGAAGGTGCCCATTTTCCAGCTCCACTATTAAATTCACAAAAAACGCTTGTCTGATTTGGGCACCATGAAATCCAAACCCAAACTGTAGACATGATTCATCCTCAAAGCTGAACCCCACACCTTCCTGTGACCCAGGAACTTCTTATTGCCCAAGGGCACAAGGGATGCATTGGGTTTCATAGGGATCCCTTAGGCAGATCTATGAATAACAATTCACCTATAACTTTTCATATACTGAAAATTCTATCCTTCAGGCAGGTAAGCAGGAGATGACGTGTTTCAGACAGTTTCCTTTCAGGAAGGAGTAACAGATACTTATCCCTCTGTCTGGTCACTGCGTATTGTCTGCTTCACAATGATAATCTAGTTGCACACTGAGCCGGAAGCTAAATGAAAGACTGAAAAATCAACAAGAAAAGAAAGCCACAGGAAAAACAAACACATTCACAGCAGGTGCTCTCTTTATGTAAAAGAACAAAAGACTATCCTGATATAGCTAAGAGACAGCCAGGATCAGAGCCATGCCTGGCTGTAAAATGATGGAAGGACTTCGGGAGAGCATGGCTCTGTAAGACACGAAATTGTTTAGTTAAGTACTTCTAAGTTCTAGAATGAGTGTTGTGACTTGTTTACTATGTAACAGTTTGGTTCCAATGCTTCCACTTGGTATCACTTGCCTCTGTAGACTTTGTTAAATAAAGCTGTATTTCTTTTCACCATGATCACACCTCAGTGCTGTGTGTTAAGCACCGCAATGACCTGACCTGGAACAAGCAAGCTGGGGTGCTCTTCTTTTCTGGAGGAAGCCAATCTGCGAATGTTGCAATGGCCCAGTGGACTAGGACGTGGACTCTACAGGAGAGGTCAGGAGTCAGAATATGCCAATTACTAACCTGGAGAGAGGACAGGGCCTGCGGAGGACTAGACAAAAGTAGCCCATGGAGTTGGGGATCTCATCCCAGCAGACACAGATAAGCCTTCCTCTCAAGCAGCAGCAAGGTGCTTCACAACCCTGCATCCTCCCTCCCCAGGAAGTGTCACACTGAATCTACATCGAAACTGGATCTGAATTTATAACACTGCCTCCAAGGCCCACCTTGAAGCTTAAGTTAAGTACACTACAGCTCAGCCTGTTTTGTTTGTTTGTTAACCTAACATGACTTTTGTGTTATCTGAGTCCTGTTGGTTTTTTATTCCTGTCAATAAAACTCCCATATGATAAGCCAAAAGCTGTCCCCTCATGGCAGGGATTTCAATTAAAAATTATGGAAACTTTCTAAACAACATAGATATTGTAATAAAAACACAAATTAGTCCTTGAAAAGGACAACGTTACACAAGAACTATCTAGAAGAAGGTAACTCCCCCCAAAATTAATTTTATAACTTACCATCATACAAGTATCTGACAATACATAGTGATGGAAAATCATTTTTCTAAATAGGGTTTGCTTGTCAAACTCCTTCCTCAGAAACCTCAACTTCCTTGACCCCTCAGGCCTTATGCAGGTGATAAACCAAAATCTTTTATGAATGCTCAAAGTCACAGTGAAGTAATTAAAAGGTGCATGTTTCAAGGTCAGGCGAAGCAAGCGGACAGATTCCAGGGCTGCAGCTGAAATGCACCTCTGTTCGGGACTAACAGATCTGCCCATAAAGAATCCTTGAAAAGGAGCTTCCAAGAGGGAGGCCAATAGGCAGTGTCCTGAAATACTGCAGTCAAAAGAGACTATAAATACAGCATTTATTTTACATGGTCAAAACCCAATAGAAGAAACAAGCAAAATAAATACAGATTGCACTGCAGACACCTTACTGAAAAATGAATAGAAAGCATTGCTAATGTGCCAGAAAGCTTATTTACAAGTAGTAGTAAAGATGCAGTTATTGAAACACACAATCTAGTTGCTTAGAAAACTTTTCTAGACCTCTGTATCTCTTGTGAGCATGTGACCTAGAAAATGAGAGGGACAAAAAAGCAAGAGAAACTACCCTCATGGTTTGGTTTTATGCAATCACTCTTCTCATTTCCCACACATTAACCTCCTCTCTCTAAAGATGTCAAAAAGTCAGATGACATTTTTCTAGTTTCCATAAATAGGTAAATTTTAATTAGCTCACTTCAGGATCCTCCTCTGTGGTGCAAGGTATACTTAGGAAGCATTTCTATTTCTTATTATGTTTACTACACACACAAAAACAGCCTTATCCTTTCAGTCTGAATGATTTACATTAGACTTAAGAAAACAACAAACTAGAAAGAATTAGTGTGAAGTCTCCATGAGAAAGCACAGTGTGAATCACCCCTCTGAAGCAGGTTGCACCTGCAATACTACGTCACAAAATGGCAGATGCTTTGGAGACTCCTAGCAACTTAAAAGATTCAAAACACAGAAAACAAGATCACAAAGGTTATACAACTACATGTGCCACACTTCAGTTTTCTTGTCTCTTGTGCCTAATGTGACTGAACCATTTTTGTTCAGACTGCAACCCGACAGACTTAGATCAGGCATAATTAAATATCTGAGTCAGATTTCAGCTCAAATGGTTCATGCCAACACTTTCCTTCCTTCATCCATCTAAAAGAGGAAGCAAAAACCTTTCTCCAAGTCCTGTGTTAAATTTTCACATACACAAAGATGTGATTTTTAAAAATCCAACAACAAAATTAAAATCTTTTAACCCACAGAAATGCAGACATATTTCTCTAAATATAATTCCAGATACAGTAATATTTTACATATGCAAAAATTGGCATAACTTTATTAGTAAATAATAATATTTTGGTCATTATTCCCCACTCCCTCTTCTAGGTCTTACTGGACAATTAAGAGAGAGTGACATAAGACTAAAAACACAGCTTAACTGTAAGCTTCACTGAAACAGCAGTTTCAAGTTTCCAGGACTGTGAAGAAACTGAGAACAGACTCTGGTTGCCCGAGTCCCTCTGCCACCGTCAGCCTTTGGGCAGTCCTGCCAGAGGGATAAATTGGTGCAGCAATTGGGCCTGCAGAACACATGTTGTGAAATTAGATGACAAAGTATAGAAGTGGAAATTCTCGGTGGCTTTCAAGAATTTCCCAGTAGCACTGATGTATAGGAATTAAATGGAATCAACTGAAATGAGTTCTCCACGGTCAGGGATTGTCTGCACGCATCGGCTATGTCTACACTTGAAAAATTAGGTCGACTTTATGAAGTCGACTTAATAAGGTTGACTTTAAGTCAACTTAAAGTGGACCTTATTAAGTCAACTTAACAAAAGTCGACTTAACTTTTGAAGTGCAGACATGGCCCCTTTTTGGCCTTATTAAGTTGACAATGTTTTAAGTCGACTTAAAAAGGTCCAACCAGGCACTACTCCACATCTCCACTGGCTTAAGTCGACTTAATAAAGTTGACTTAACCGCTAGTTCGAATTAAAACGAGTATTATTAATTCGAACTAACTTTTCCTTAATTTGACTTAAGGAGCAGCGTAAATTGAATTAAGGAAAGCCCAGTGTAGACACGGAGTAAATTAAGTCGACTTAAGCCTCCTCAAGTCGACTTAATTTCTAAGTGTAGATGCACCCATATAGACATCATTAAACATTCTGGCAGAAATTTAAAAAAAAAAGATTTGAATTTACAGGGACACAGGGGAAAAGTGTAAGATGGAATGTATGTCCAAAGCCTGAGACAACCACGTGGTGCTGCCCACATGACTCAAGCCTGAGCAGTGTGGAGGGGGCAGTTTCCAGATCTAGAGTTGCTTTCTTTTTTCTTCCTCAAGCACATTCTTTTGAATGACCGCCCAGCTGCAGGGACCTGAGGAACTCCAATACAAAGATATCTGACTGCAGAGAACTAAGTAATAATCAGTGGAACCATGCACTTGCATCCAACACAGGTCATTGTTTATAGCAAATGGGTACCATTCAGGACAACCTAATGCTCTTAAAGCTGCTTTCCTTCCCACAAACCAAAGTTTGGTTGCGGGCACTCACATCATTGTCCAGTGAGTTATAGGACTTGTCAGAAGTTCAAAAGAACATCAACATTTTATTTCTCCTAATCTGGGAAAATCTAAAAGGCTTGCCAGCATCTGGCTGGGAACAGATGCAAAGTATTTAATCTTACCATGCCAGGAAGAACTAAGTCAGAATTAACCCCATCGAGCCATAAAAACATGGAGGTTCTTTTAGAAGAGAAAATGCCCAACATATTCAACATTCTAGCTTGTGGGAGAAAACTTCTCTGAATCCAATGCCATCACTACTGCTGCTAAGATCCTGTCACAAAACAACCACACAAGGAAAGTCCAGCTTCCAAGAGCTTTACTCTCAGAAGCCAAACCTACAACTGCTTTGGCCAACATGCAACCTGATTGCATTAGTGCCAGTCTGATACTACGAGCCTTTGCCACTGAGCTAAAACTTAGACTTTAGATTAAACTACATAGCAAGTTGCAACACTTAAAATCTATTTTAGCTAGATGTTACATAAAGAAACTTCATTTACATTCAAGAATGACATATAGTGGGTTACAAAGCTTATTAAAGACTCCTATTAAAATATTTTTTCTGGAAGTTGACCTATGAGGTATCAAATTGGTAACCCAAAAAGAAGCACAGCATGTGTTTTGCCACAAAGGAAGCAAAATAATTATATATAATGTACAGTAGTCAGAGCCAAATCTCTCTCTCATTTCTTCAGGTTTTGGTTAACTTGGATTCCATTGTTAACATAACAGTCATTTACAAAAATAAGTAAATTTTCATTTAATCTATTGAAAACCTGGGTCAGTCCCTTCTCTGTCTGGCAAATGGGATATTTATCACTCACTGTTCTAAATCTATATTTTTAGTTAGGATACAATTAATGTGAAAGATGCATTAACATTCTGTATGGGGTTCAAAGTCCACACATTTACACAGTTTGCCCTTTCATTTTTCCAGATTTGCTAATTTATCCTTCATTATATTCCCTCTTCTCTACTCTTAACCATTAACTGTTCTGTTTTAACAGAGAAAAGACTGGGGAGTATGCTCTGGTTATTGCATATCTATGGAATGATTATTTTCATTGTCATGAAGTGGGAAGTTTATACAAATCCGCTAATAATAATATTCATTTTTAATAGTTCTTTTGGGGGAAATCAAATTTATTAATCAGTTCAGACTTTCTTACAAACATACTGAAAACACAGTGTAATGTGGTCTACTTGCTGTCTAGACACCAGTCTCTCATTTTCAGCCATATGCCTTTACATCTTTGGATAATGTTTTTTATTTAGAGAAGTATTACACATTACATTTGAGCTGCTTTCTTCATAGACAGTATTTGTCTTCACCCATCAGCACATCTAATTCTGCTGACCAATCCTGGAATCTCAGGAGCTTTCCATACAGTTGCATCTGTTATAAATAAGTGATTCTGTTAATCTTCTGTGTTTATATTCCAGTAACTTCTTGGGAAGAAAGTTTAGCAAATGGGTTCCAGAGCTAAATTTATTTTATGGCCAAGTATTAAACTTTTGAAACCAACGAGCTGATAACTGAAATCCTAACAAACTCTTTACTAAATTAAGTATGAAAATTTCCACTCTGAATATGTGAGGTTATATGTGCCTCCAAAATTGAGATCTCAACTCCCTGTCAAGTCAAGGCCATTGTGAATTATTTTCTAGCTTGAATAGTGTTAGCTTCATTCTGTAGCCTATTGCTATACTGCAGTCTGATCTTAATTGGGAAAGAATCGTTATCACTTCTTTCCTGAGACTGAATTCACACTCCTTAGGTGTTCTGCGATATGGAATCAGAAATTAACTCATTGGGCCAATTCTGATAGGATCTCCATATGCTGCCAGTGACTCATCAACTTTCTGAGAATATCTTCAAATAAGAGAGTGTACGGGTAATTAGAAGTGTTGAGTTTTGTTAAATGACTTACAGCAATGTAAATGGGAAATGATGTTCTAAGAAATTAGCCCATTTAATTGTGCTTGAATACACTTTCTGTCCTACCTTTATTCATGTAACAGAACAACTACGCTGCGTAAATCAGGCATATTCTCTCCAACTGTCTCATCTACCCCACAAAAGCATTGTGAGGATTAATGTTGATGTTACACATGATGTATTCAATGTTGATACAAGTACTAAGTATTACTATTGGACTAGGAAGGCCCTGTGTTGTGGGTGTCTGGTGATCATCTAACACTGGATTTCCCACCAACAAACTACTTGGAAACCTCAGAATACAAATATTATGAGTGTTCATCCTCAATGATCAAAAGCCAAGCAATTCAGTGTTGTAATGTAAACTCCAATTTATACCACATAGGCCTTGTTTGTCCGTCACTAATGGGAGCATGGAGGGTATGCATAGATACACGAGGCAGCAAAAGTGGACTGCATCCACATTGGCATGGAGCTACACACAGTAATTTGAAAGGCTCCAGAAGCTCTGGCAGTGGGGAACTTCTGTAATCTTTTCCCACTGCCTCCCCTCTGCCAGAACCTTTCCACACGGCTGGTGCCTTTCTCTGTGGTTGTGAAAGGCTCTGGTAGTGTGTACACAGCAGAACACTACAATGCCAAAAATAACAGTGTAGATGTAGAAAGACTGCTTGGGAATGTAGTGGGTATCCCTAGGTTTCAGGCTTGTAGGACACTCAGTTCCCCGCAGGCATGCCTCAACATCTACACTGCTATCAATGCAAATTATAGCTGGGCACAGACTGTGTACTTCACCTGCCACTGTACATGGAACGGCACCTCTAGATGTGTCTTATGAAATACCATTAAATAGGAGTGAAAAGGCATGCAGAGAGAGGGAGCAAGCATACCGCACTACAGCACTGGCATGGCGTTGCCAAATTTACTGCTCAGTGATTCAGCCATGGTTCCTCCCCTTCCTCCCCCCCCCCCCGTTTTTTCCTATATCTAGAATTGGTGGTGGGGTTTATTAGCTCACTAAATAAAAAGACATGAAGTAAAAGGAGTTGTGAAGACAAAATAGTCATATTTCAAAGTTGCTGCCAAATTTGGGGCTTGAACAAAGAGAATTTTTTGTATAACCAAGTCTAAGGCTCCAAAGACAGAACGAGTGAAAATCCTAGTTGGACTGAAGTTGATTTCACCCAAAGGAATTTCACAGACATGCAGCTGATGGAAAGACTGGGGTCCTCTGTATAACAGAAATACAGATACTCAATCCTACAAACTTCATCCTGGGAGAAATGCCACTGTGAATACATGCTGCATGGTTGAAGAATCTTGTTTGTGGACTTTTTGCTATTTCCAATAGTTCTGGAAAAAACAAGTTTTTGTGGCAGATCCTTAGCTAGAATAAACTGTCATATTCCCATTGATTTCAGCAGTGCTATGACAATTTACATCAGCTAAAGATCAGACTCTTCATAAAAGAGAACCAGGTATTTTATTGGCAAATCTATATTGAAATATTTCATTATCGCAAAGCAGCCCAGTGCTTTGTAGTCCAGAATTTGGAGTTTAAATAAGAAAACAGCCCCAAAGAACTTTCCTGCTTAAAACGACGGCAATGAAATAATAAGAGTCACCCAGCACAGTGGGTACCATTAAAAGATCACTCCACAGAAACAAAGTACAAAGCATCAACATACTACTCTGAGGAGAAAGATGAAGAAAGAAAATTGATAGGGATTGGAAGATCTCTCAGGGAAAGTGAATTTATGGAGGGACTGGACAATCTTTGAGGGAAGATTTTTGAAAGAGAAGTGGGTGGATAAAAAAAAAAAGCCTGGTGAAAAGTCATTTTATTTAAAATCACACAGCAATAATGTGTACGTTTTGATGTGTTTTTCTGTTTTAGATGGATTTTCCTTTTAAAAAATCCTGCAGATTTCCTTTTAAAAGTGTATGAGCTTAAAACAAAATCTCCAGAAATTTTCTACAGATTTTGAGGTGTTCTAATACGAGTCAGAATAAATCTCTAAACTGAAAAATTATGTGTAATATATTTTCTAACACTGAAGATCTTGGGGATTAATTTTCCATGTGGAAAACATGCACTATGACTTGGTTGTAGGATATCTGAGGATTTCAATTCAAACCTGTTCCTCTGAAAGCATAACTAAATCTTTATTTTTAATTAAAAAAAAAATCAAACTATGCTTGTGTCATACTGGAGAGCTCATCAGCCTGACAACGAGATATTAACCTTTCTAGCTCCTGGCCCATCATTTAGAATCCATGTCCAAATCAGTAGTGACCAAAACCTATTGTTGATTGTTCTATGGACTAAATGAAATATTTGGATTGCATCAAATACCAGCTAGACAGACAGATGCCCACATTGTTAACAACTGTCATCAGCTATTAGCATCCATGTTGGCAATTTCAGAAGAAAGGCCAAGAACTGAGTTGACATGGAGATTTTTACCTACTGACTTGCTCTCTCTGGACTACTGTTCAAACATATTGGCATATTACTTTGGGATGGGATGGACATAAACTAACATTATTTCATATACTTACCTTGTGGATCTAACTTCTCCCTGCTGTTCTGCCAGTCAAGGCCTTTAATGGGCTCTGAATTCACTTCAAAATGTTTAAAAATTATTGAACTGGTTCTAACATTTAGAATAGAAAAAGCAAAAACTCCAACTCTAAAAGAAATTCTATTCTCTATCAGGTAACACAATCAAGACTAAATGACCTCTTTTTAGCTATATAAAAATGTACATTAATATTCCATCAGGGGCCACTATAAACTTCTTACACTGAATATATTTAAGACACATAAAGGTTTTTATCACAATTGTTACAAAAATGTTGCTTCAAATTTTATTTTTTATCCTTATAAGGCTCTCTTCAGTATGAATAAACTGCACTTACAGGTTGATTAGCATTGTCGCAGGGTAACTGTAGTTCACAGGTTAGTAAGTGACAGATAACATGCATGCAAAAAATTCATACATGATACAACATCACAAGATTGTCACTAATCAAGCTAATTTAACTCACAAGCAAAAGTTAAATGCCAAATCTACTTTAGAGATGTAAAGTAATATGCATCAAATTTATTTTTAAAGTGCAGAGCTGATTATATACTATTATTTGGGCAAATAGGGTAACACATACTCACAGCAGCATAGTTTGTCCTGAATTAGCTAGTAAATCACTATTGCAGTAGCTATTAACAAGCAGAAAGCCTTTTGAGTTTTATAGAGTGTTCATAATAGACAACTCCATGTTATTTATATGAAAAACATGAGTCAGCTCTTCAAATGAGGTTGGTCTGTGGATGGTCACCTTGTTGTGTGACCTCCTGTTATCACTGAAATGACTTGTAAAACTTTAAGTGCTTCAGCAACCATCCCCAATACTAGCCAAACTCAGTACTAAAATGCAACTCTCTCATTTTCAAGTATACACGCGCGCATGCTACAATTATTAAATAAGATTAAATCGATACAAAAATATTGAACTGAAAACATAAAATAAGCTCCTAATCGCACTGAGTGTCTGAACACCACAGGGTAGATTCTCATCTGGTGTAAAATACCACAGCTCCACTGACTTCAATTTTGCTATGACACTTTATACAAGCTAATGATCTAGCCCTGTTTCTCATACATGTATATTGCCTACGTATATTTTGAACTAGTGAGGTGGTTGGGAAATACAATATGTCTCCAAGGAGGCCTGTACTCTGTAGCTCTTAAAAGGTTTCAACAAAGACTTTCCTGCTACATAACCTTTCTGTGATTTAATCATTTTCTTTACTTAGCATTTTCAGCGTGGTGAACTAGTATTTTCTGATCCCTCTGGAGAAATAAATTTAATCTTCTTCACAGTTTCTTACTTCCTCACTCCCAAATACTACACTGCCCGCTCCTCAACTTTCTAAGAGCATTGGACTAAGCAGCCTGCATGTGAATGCATTTTATGAAAACAGAAGCTTTCTTATGTAGATTTTTTTCCACTTTAACTCTAGCCAGCCTTTTCTTTATCCAAGTGCATTAGCTTCATTCCCTTTTAGTCATTGTACTCATTGGCTAGAAGTCCTCCCCCCCCACCCCCGATAATGCCAGTGGAATATCCACATGCACCCTACGTGACTCTATGCTTCAGAGTCAGTGTGAAAGGTATTTTTAGCATAAAGTGAATTTAAAGCAACTTTTTTTAGAGGGAAGACCTTGAGGGACAATTGTACCAATCTAACAAACGTACAAGTGCTCCGAAAGGGAAAAACAGTGCCGTGCTATCATGAAAAATCTTCAGGCCCTACTTTGAAATTTGCTCTTTGCAGTGACTTTAGTTCAAATGTCAAGTACTTAAGGAAGTGGGGGGAGGGAGATAAAAACCACTTACTGGAATCTGAGAGGAAGTAGGGGTGTACCTTGTAGTTACAGTGGTTCCAAAACATCCTACATAAAGATCAGAAAAGTAACTGACGAATGTATGAAACTAATTCTGATTTGTATGTGGAATGAGTAGAGGAATCAAAAAGGGGAGAACATTTATTCTTGAGAAAATAAGCTCATCTAATACAGCCTGTGTTATGGACAGAAGGGCAAGGAGAAAAAAGACTAACCTAGACAACGTCTTGGCTGCAGAAACAAGAAACATATTAGGTTTTATCTCACTTCCTTGCTCTGTAGAAGTACTCCTATAGTGCCCTTCTGACATCACCTTTCAGATCATTCTAAATTATGACATTATAAATCTAGTAATATTTCCATGGTACTCAAAATTCCTTACTTTGGAGGCTGGGGGAGAGAAGGGTAGAAAGAGAGATCTTATATATTTTAGCGCCTTATTTCATAGATGCTAACTGGAAAGACCTGAATCTTCTGATGCACTGCAAGTATTTGAAGTCTGCTCCTGGTGTGACTCAGGAGAAAAACAAAACTGACAATAAAACAAAAAAGGAGTCCTATGGCACTTTTAACGCCTAACAATTTTTCTTTCTTTCTTTCTTTCTTTCTTTCTTTCTTTCTTTCTTTCTTTCTTTCTTTCTTTTTGCATGAGCTTTCATGGGCAAAGTCCCACTGAGTCTTAGATTGATTAGACTTTTAATAAGAGAGAGAATGAGTAATCAAGGAATAGCCTTCTGTCCTTCTTAAGTTCCTGAACAAATTTCCCTAATTCACATTTGAAGAAGTGTATAAAAGCAGTTTGAAAGGTACTGAGAACTTCTTTTTAGGGAAGAAATTACAGAATCAGATTATTTATGTCTTATGAAGATAGTGACTCTCCCACCCTCTTTGCCATGATAAATTCCTTTTGTAGATTCCTTGCAACATTGCCCACAAGATCATCACAAGTTATAGCATGTTAGATCATCATCAGAATAGATTCAAACGAACCACTCTTTCATACTTTGGTTTTTATAGGCTGTCTTTCACATATATATCCACTAGTAAACTGGACACTTCTGATCCATGGCCGGATTGACTTTTTGGGGAGGAGGACTGTGGGGAAGAAATGGGCAAGCAGTGGTTTGACAACAGAAAAGCCAGAGTAGTTGGATACTACATTTAATTGGATGACATGAATGCATGATTCACTATGGGATTTTCAGAAGCACTCACTATTGACCTAATTTTTGGTTCAGCTAAAGACAATTGAACTTTTATTATCGACTCAAGTTGGAGCAGAGAACACTTTTAAAAATCCCATCCTACATTAATTTAAGAGACCTGAAGGATGTGTATTCTTACTGCAGCTTTTTAGCACTAAATGATGAAGGAGCTCTATTTCTTTATTATTATTAAATAAAGCAAATTTGTATCTGGTTAAATAGGATTCATGAGTGCTAATTTGAACAATCTAATGGGTTGTCTCTTCTTAATGATGTTATATAAATATGTATAAAAACTTTACAGAAGAAGAGTTGACAAAAACACCGTACTATATATGGCAACTGAGGAAAGAAGATGAGAATCTGTAATGATAACAGTTCTTATCTTCCCCCTCAAAAAACCTCAAACCCCAAAGGAACAATAACATTCAATAATATTTATGAATATATACATGGAAAATGCACTAGATTAACCCATTTCTTAATGATATTAAATTGTCATCATATAAAACAAAACAGAAAACAAAGTCTTATAATAGAAAGTGTTGGGCAACCTTACCTATAAAGCCAACTTACCTCCCAGCCCTCACCTAGAACAGTAAAGTTGTATTAAGCCCTTAGGATATTTCACTCTCTTGTGTTTGCAATGGTAGGCGCAGATCTTCCTGTGGCCACTACTCTTTTGGAAAGACTGTTGCCTTCCCCATGTCCTTGGTAAGAGAAAGGTGATCTCATTTATTCTCTCTCATCTCCTTTGAGAAGGGAGAGAGATCCTTTTCCTTGTAAAGATCCAGCATACAATTCCCTCAAATGTAAAGAATCCACACCAGTTCCAATTACATTACATAAGAGCAGTATTTCTTGGCAATATGAAGAACAGAGAGCAGGCACAAAATGATGTTAGATATTAAACATCTGGGGTGAAATCCTGCTCCTACTAATATTAATGGACGCTTTGCTATTGTTCATTTCACCCCACATATAGCAAAGAAATGTGCAGCCCTAACACTTGAGTTACAGAATAAATGAACGCTTACCTTCCTCCTCCCAATGTAGTAGAAAATGCTTGACGTTCTGTCAGCCACAGCTATGGATTTACCTTAACCTACCAGAATTACATCTGAGAGTAACATTTCTAAGAAAAATGTGAAATCAGCCAGTTAGGGACTCTGTTCTTCCCTATGCCTTTGACAGAAAGGTGTTACAATTTAATTTAGATTGCATATTAGCCTTTAACTAAGCCATCCTTTCTTTAAAATCAGATAATGCACAGAAATGTAGAAGCATCTCCTGTCTGGAATCAGACACATTCTGTCTATCCATCTAGATATTTATATAGCTCTTATCACCATCTGACTTATTGCTAACTGTATATTCTTTCCTCCACTCTGTGATAGTTTATGTTCATTTTTTGTGTGTTATCTAGAAATCTCTTTTCAGGAGACATCTCCCAGCTAAATAAAAACTTGAAAAGAAATTTAGTTATCCTTTCTTTTGGACTTCTGGAAAATCCTGATTACTACACAATTACTTCCAAACTATAACACTGCCAAGAATACTCCTGTGTCCCCTAGACCACACTCTCGCTTCCTCTAAAATTTACCATGGTGGCATTACTCAAGATTTATGGTGCTTGAATTATTGAATTTTAGGTCTAATTAGAGCCCCATAAATCTTGAGTAATGCCACTATGGTGGGGTTTTTTTTAGCCACTGGCCTCTGGTTCTCACAGAACTCTTGACAGAAGCTAGGAGACCAGACTGAAGAAGGGAACCATTGGCTCTGTATTAGTCATTTCCAAAAGGCCAAACCACATTCCATTAGGGGGTTATTTAAAAAAAAAGGCTTGGTGTTGACCAAAATCTGATCTCAAGGGAACCAAGCAAATCCGTCAGCAACAAAATTACTCAGTGGCTCGGGTCTATCCATTAAAAAAACCATAAGCAGCAATTTTGCAGAAGCTTTCTCCATAGAAACTGGTGAATATAAAAATCTTCATTTCAAGGCAGAAATAGAACAGAAGTGATTACAGAAATATCATATTTTTGGCTTTTCATTGGTTTCTTACCACCTCCAAAGTCTTGTTCATAAATGATTAGGGGGGGGAAAAAACATTTTCATTCTGTTACCTACTCTACTTTGGAACTGTCAGTGGTCTTTCGTCAACGTTGAGTGTGTCTTTTACTGAGGGCCCACCTGCTTCTCTGGTAGGCAGTACGGACCTGATAGAATCAGAGTTTCTATCTCTAATTAAATGATTCTATAACCTCCTAGACAGTCTATAGAGAAGTGGAAGATAAATAGACAAAAAATATCAAATGGGTTACCTGTCCAACCATGACCCCCTCAGCTTTGCACCTTTTTAAGAAGGTGATACACTTTTTGTTTGAAAATAAAGTTACATAGCCAGACGTTTTAATTAACTCCGTTTTTAGAGAGTTCTTTTTTTTATTCTAATTCACCAGTTGATACACTAGACCTAGGAGAAGCAGCAAGATTATAGGCCCAGTTCCATAGCCTTTACTTATATTGACTGCATATGATGACTCACAAACATTCAACTAAAAAAAATAAGGTTTACAGAACTAGGTCCTAAAGAAATCTCAAAACCCACTGATTCAGCTCACTATATACAATGATCTTTCCAATTTACAATTATGCCATCCCAGCTCCCAAAACTGCACCGTTACCATTAAGATCTTTAATATTCTCATTTAGAAGTCAGTAATGTTATCACAGTAACGTTCATTAAAGCTATAAAGATATTAATAGTCACCAGTTTATAATGTAAAAATAATCCTCTTCTCCTCTACCACAGTTTACAAGAACAGATTCTTTTATGGAAAGGAAGCATGACCATCAGGTTGAGCAAAGTTGGAATGATTTATGTACTAGATGCTGTAGCATAAGACAAACACAAAAGATATCATGATTTTTAAGTATGCACAGCTGCCAAACTGAGGTCTCTGGGAAGGTATGTAAGCCACAGGTGGAATAAAAGAAATCACAAATCCAATTTAAAATGTATGTAAAGTCAGTACAGCTCTCAACAGCAGCACTATCCAAGCTCTATAATTTGCAGCTTTCAACCACCATATGCAAAATGCAACTTAATTCATAGCGCATTACAAAACATGTAAACAGTGCTGACCCTCCATTCAGAGGAGCTGTTCATGAGACCTATAGTCAACTTCCTTTAGAACAAGGGTAGTCACCAGGCAGATCGTGGGTTAAATCTGGACTGCCAGACACTTTTGAATGGACCCCAAAATCTTTTTATTTACTTATCAATTATTAGTGAAATATGAAAAATGTTTCTCTGGTGTCTGGAGGTTGGCCAAAAACTTGAACCTTGACAAAACGTAATCGTCTACCCTTGCTCTAAGGCATGGTGGACTTATAATGATGGGGGAAGGGGAAACACGGGATACTTGCACCGTGCCTGTCCATCTCACAGCTATTCTTCCACAGCCGATGAGGACTTTACTTTTCCAGGGTTGATATTTAGTACCTTTCTCTTGAAAAAGGGGAGGGAAAAAAACCACCACATTTATTTTTTCAGAAAACAACTAGAAACTTTTTGCCTAAGCAACTAAGTAGTGTCGAGACAATCGTTTACCATCCATTTCTAAACTATTTACACATAGATGCGATGCTTGGTGACCAAGAAGCACTTGTATGTCACAGTGACAGGTACTCTGTGGAAAAAAACAAAAGTAGGTAATAGATACCGATGCAGAAGTTCAGACCGAAAATCTATGAGGAAGGCGTTTTAACCTCCTTCAGCTCTTCCTTCCACTTCACTGGGAAACTCCTTATCACCAGTCTGGTGATAATAAGAAACAACAAAGAAAATAAATTGGCGGCATGTGATAACGAAGGAGAATGAACAGACCCATTTACGTTAGAGTTATAATAGATTGGAGAAAGATTTTTTTAGAAAGCTCACTTTTCGATTATCACAATTACTGGTTGAATGTGGAGGCTCATTTTGCATAGTGTTCATCATAGTGTAGTCCTGACCTCTCAACATATCAGGAGGCATTGTTAACAAAAGGTGGCTATGTATTATCTCAATAGAGCCTTTTTCTTCCCAATGCACACTCACTTTTCATTGATGCCAATATTCTTTTTGATAAAAAACCCTGAAAATAATTAGCTTTAATAGCTCTTCTGTGAATAAAGCTGCACAACAGGATGGCAAATATAAATGCGCTTTCTACAGTAAAATGTAAGTCTTCCAAAAAAAAAATTAGAAAAAAGATTATAGGTTTAGCATGGCTCTGGGGGAAAATGTACATTTGTAATAAACAGTTCAAATCCTTTAAAAACTATACCCAATAAAACATCATATTTAGGCTGATTTGCTTTCCAAATCATATAGACTGCATAGTTACATGCAATCTTTAAACAAGTAGAACCACAGAGCAATGCAGAGAGATTTAAAAGAAATAAAAGCATGATCAGCTAGCTTGTAATCTTCTTTTCTCTTATTCTCCTCCCTATAGTTGCATTAAATTGCCTGTTGAGAACAATAACATATTTGTGCTTTATAGGTAGAATAATTTGTATTATGTAAAGATTTGGCTAACAGACTAAAGACGCATTCACACTGAGCTGGATTACATGCTGTTAATAATTTTCTGGATGCTCTAGGGGACCCATAATTCTGGAGGACTACAGCTTAGCATTTGAATATACGCTTTGTAATTTCTCAAAGCAGACTGTTTAGTCATTTTTCAGAATCACTCTAACCAAAAATCAGACTATTAAGAGTGTTTTGGAAGGGAAATGTCCCGTGATCCAGGTTTTATTTTTTTCTTCCTCTCAAAAGTAAGGATCAAATTTACCTTTTCCTATTAAACTGTATGATTCCTCATACCAGTTCAATAGCCTTCAGTACAACATTGTATTTTTATGCCGGACAAATGTGCAGCACAGCAAGGAAGACAGAATTTGTTTTGAATAAAAATTCAAAGTATCCGTTGTAGTTCAGTAACTATTTGGAAATTTGGTTTCAGTATCAGTAAGTCACCGATACCAAAGTCGTTTCAAAACTATTCTTAAGAAATATCATTTCAAATGAGTTAATTTCCAATAGCTACTATTGGAAAGCAACAGCCATCAAAATGATAACATTCTTTTGTTATTAACTTTAAAATTCCATATAAAGCAGATTCCCTTAATTCTGTTGTCATGAAATGCTAAACTTACTTGGCTTCCCTTTACTAAACACTAAAATCCTTCATATACTGTGAATATATTTAATAATTTCTGAAATACTTAGTACAGTCTTAAAGGATAAGCACACTAATAAATGGAATATCCCTGTACAAATACCAGGGGGAAATATACTGTAGCATTTCCTTATTAAACAACTTACTTTTCTGAACATTATACGGGTAGTCTAACAAATATACATTGACTGGACATAGCATAAATACTTTTTATGACCTTTAGTCTCACGTTATAATTAGTTGTCTGGTCTGAGTTGCTTACAGTGTAAACAAAGACTGATAAACCCATACTGGCTGCAACTATTTATTACGTTACAACACAGCTGCCAATTGTCTAACTGTTTTAATAAAAAGCTATTTTCTACGGTTTATGTTTTATTGCATGCATGACTCCCTTATTGGTTAGCATTTTGGAGTTGTGGAAAAGGTTATGAATTTAGAAACTGACTGCATTCATATTATATTTAAAACTTAATGCTATTTTATTAAAGACATATGGGCCTCCAAAGTACACATATTAAATGTCATGTAAGAAAAGTAGCAGTTTAAATCATGGTCAAATTCATTTTTGACGTGACTCCTGAGGCTTCCCAAGATCTGAACTATTTCTTTGTAAATCTGGCAGTTTAACCACACTCATAAATCACTTTCAAAGCATATTATTTCTTAATTTTACTGCATTAGAGAGCATTTGGCCTACACAGTGAACTGTTTGTAGCAGTTATGTGAACAAAGTTGTACATTTAGTCTTACAATGGTGGGGGAAGGGACGTCAGGAAGGGAGAAGGGCCTGCTAATTTTTCAGTCCAGAATTTACTTCCTTTTTTTATTTTAAATTACATAAATACAATTGCTGATGGAACTTGCAAGGATGAGATTTACATGATAGTTTACTGTATGTACATAAAATGAAGGTTCATGTCCATTAGTTTCTGGGCAATAAATGAAAAACACAAAAACACAAAGAGAGCTGTAATTTAATACTTTAAAAAATACACCATAGATCTCTTCTTCAAAGGAAGAAGATAAATGGATCACCACACTACCAAGGAGGGAAGAGAAAAATAATATTCTTGTAGGACAATGCTGAATTTTTTTCTTTGATAGCTACATACAGTGATGACTGATGCCTAGGCAACGTATGTGTTAAATAGATCTTCAGTATAACTTTTTAAAAAAATAAACTTTAAGCAGATCTAAAGGCCCAAATGCCTATTGAAAGCAACAGAAATGAAGGGGGTCTAAAGGAGACCTTAGCGCATAAAATGTTGATTGTTCCTAAAACACTGCTATGTTTGAAACATTCTTCATTTATTAAGTAAATATCAATTCACAGAGGTTGCTATGATTCACAGGTCTTGCTATGCACATTTCATATTAATGAATTTCAGATAAATCAGAGTAGACACCTCCTGAGACTTGAGAGATACAGAGTACCCTCAACTCAAACGTCTTCAAGAAGGAGTTACCAGTGCTCAGCATTCCCTACAATCAAGCTCTTTATCTACACTCTGAAGTCAATTTCTGCTGCTTTTTCCTGAAAGGGAAGTCTACCCAAAATCATGCAAAGTATGACTCTGTTCATCCAGAAATGGGACTCATAGAAAATTCTTCTCTTTACTTGACCTGAAGTTGGATTAGATATTTAATGAAAGGCCTCATTAACTCAAATTGTAATTGGCATTACAAACTGCAACCAGGAACAAACGTGATGCATTTATTTTCATTTCATTGCAACAAAATGTGAAGCCACCACTAACTCCCTAGACTTCAGGACTCTGAACCAGAGACGTTAGGCCAAATTTAGCCTTGGTGGAAGCAGATGCAACACAAGGAAGAGAATCAATTTACACACATTATATCGGGCCTGATCTCATCCCATTCCTTTTATTTCCCAAATTGAATAGTAATGGGAGAGTTTTTGACTGAGAGAGAGGGAAATCCTTTCTGAAAGAAATTTACTATGTTTCCCCCCCTACAATAACCTGTAAAACAATTTGATTTTGCCCCGTAGACTAGTTATGGTCTGAGTCCTCACTGAAGACAAAGTGACTGATGCATTGGAGCGTGTTCAGTGGTAACGTTATCACGATCGTTCCTAGAGTTAAACCAGGACTGTTGGAGTCTATTTTGTGGGGAGGGTTATCATGTTTTCTCTGATGGTCTTTGCCTTGAACATGTCTGAAGATGCATGCCCTGGAGTAGAAGGAAGTGAGCACCAAAATCTGGGTGGACTTAAGCCACATTTAATCATATTCTGCTCCAAATATTTTGGGGTTCACCCATCTAATCCACAGGAGAAAATTGAAAACAGTAGTCCACTCCCACACACATCTCTCACAACAAGGGTCTGTGGCATGTGTTGTTTATGTAGCACAATGCATTTGTACCGCATTTTACGTGCAGCTATAAAGACGTGATCCTCGTCCCATTGGATTTACAATTTAAGGCTCCAATCCTACAGCCTGGCAAGTGCTCGTAGACAGTTGTGCCCGGGCACACTTCTGCTGATACTACAGAGCTCCACACAGAGGCAGCAGTCCACATGCACACAAGTGGCAAAATTAGAACCTAAAACTTTATCATTGACATAATAACGACAGACAGAAGGGTTCACGGAGGACAATATTAATAAAAGGCGTGAAATAGGGTATTTTAAGTGTATGCAAGAGATGGAGGATGTATAAATATCATAACCACAAGGGAGTGAAGTATGTTTCATAGTATGTTTTATAGGAAGATGGTACTTGATTAGCTCTGGAACGGATACACGTGGCAGAGATTTTGAATAGGAGAGAGTGTGGTCATTTGAAACCCGAGATCAGGGTAGGCTGCTCCAGGAATAATAGGCAGCATAAAAGACTGACTGAAAACAATGGGCAGAAAAGTAAACACAAGGAGTGGCTAGGCAAGAAGCTTGTAGGAGAGGAACTAAAATATTCAGTGAAAAGAAAGCACGGACAAGATCTTTGTACAAGTATTGGATCAGGCTCCCAATAAGTTTAGATTCCAGTTATTTCCCAATGTTTAGAGAAAAAATACTCAAGATACCAAAAAGAAATGCACGGGAGAGGACTCAAACTATATATGGTATGTGCCTTACAATCCATGATCATTAAAAAGACCAACACAAATTTGATTTAAAAATCTCATTCTTCAGCAGGACAAAAAGTGCAGCGCGCGCCCCCCCGCCCAGCAAAAGAGGTACCCGCTTTGGTTTATTTTCCTATTTTAAAAAATCTTGAAACTAAGAACATAATGTATGTGGCATTATTAGGTCTCTGGGCTGGTAAGAAATAATGATTTCCAGTTCTAGGAAGATAGCCAAAAAAAAATCATATTTAAAAATACACAGGAAAAATAAAATGATATTAAAATACCCTGGCAGAAAATGCTTGGTATAATTGCTATCAGTACTAATGCCAGTGAACTTAGCTAAATTAACATGAAAGAAAGCTCTAATTATAGTGCATCGCCTCCATATTGATAACACCCTGTCTGTTATTGTAAGACACCCCACTGTAAAGAACATAAAAGTAAACTTAATATCTAATTGTGCTCTCATTTCCACTGCCCCTTGCAAGCAGGCTCCTCTGCTATCCCTAGTAATTGCTGACCTTCTTGATTGGTCAAGTTGGGTGATGAAGGCAATTTAAGACAAAGTGTGTACATGCCCTGCAGAGCTTATATGGTAGTTATACCACAGCACATGACAGTCAAAACAAATGAGATTTGAAAACAGCCATAACTGTTTTCTCAACTTCTGGGTCAGATACTTCACATTTACCAAAATACATTTCAAGTCTTTTATTGTTGTTTGGCCATCAATTTTATCTCTCAGAAGAAAGAAGGCCATGATGTCTTACTACAAAATTACATCAGCTTTGCCCAGTGATTTGTAAATAATGCATGTACCGCTGCAGTCAAGAGTACCTCTCTATCCATGGCTATGAGCATCAATTTAGATAATGATTCATGGTCAACGTGCCTTGAATTCCAGGGAAAAGCACCAGCATGTGGGAGCAAGAATGCAGAGATGAACTGGTCCAGAGTCTCACAAATATCAGATGAAAAGTGTCTCTGAGATAGAATTTATTTTCTTTAATCATGATTATGACATGCAAATTCTTATGCTTGCCTGTGATGTCCTCTGCCAACCAAATTCAACCACGTGAAGCTCTCTAAGAAGCAAAAGCTAAAGTAGAAGTCCATTAGAAAGAGTCTAGCACTGGGGAAAGAAAATGATTAGGGGGCTGGGGCACATGACTTATGAGGAGAGACTGAAGAAACGAGGCTTATTTAGTCTGCAGAAGAGAAGACAGGGGGGATTTGACAGCGACCTTTAACTACTTGAAGGGGTGCTCCAAAGAGGAGGGAGCTAGGCTGTTCTCAGTAGTTGTTCACAGAAGACAGAACAAAGAGCAATGGTTTCAAGTTGCAACTGGGGAGGTCGAGGTTGGGTATTAGGAAAAACTTTCTCACTAGGAGGGTGGTGAATCATTGGAATAGGTTACCTAGGGACGTGGTGGAATCTCCATCTTTGGAAACATTTAAAGCCCGGTTAGACAAAACCCTGGCTGAGATGATTTAGTGGGAGTGGTCCTACTTTTAGCAGGGGGTTGGACTAGATGACCTCACGAATCAACCCTATGATTCTATATTGATGTCTTGTCTCCTCCTGCCTACAACAAACCAAAATATGGCGCTAAAGCACCAAAGGGGGGATTGTAGAAGCAACCCTTGCAGGCCTCAAATTTGCTCAGCAACAGCATGACTTATAGAAGAATGGGGGAAAGTGTAAAGATAAAGATGTTATAGTCTGAGAAGGGAAAGAAAAAACAACTGGCCTCTCAAGGTTAAAATACTCTAAATAAGATAAGCTGTCTCTGAACTGTTTTTCTGTTTTAACCAGTTTGTAACCTTTCACTTGCACCTAATAGGCAAAAATGTTAACTGTCTATCATATAAATACTTGCAAAATCTGCCTGCGAGCAGAGCTCACTTAAATTCACAGACTTTGTGTTGTTAACAGACTCTCTTCCTGCATGCCGGAATAAATGTCTTGCTAAAACTTGATTACATAGGGTTAAATTGTATTTTCTTTAACAGCGGGATGAAATCTTGACTCCACTGAGGTCAATGGGAATTTTACCACTGTTTTAAGCAGGGCCAGGATTTCTCCTATGGTACCTACATATCAATGACAGATTCCCTTGAATAACATAGCTAAAACAGGTGAATAGGTATAATACTGGACAAGCTTCCAGGTTCTAAACCAAAAGAGTCTGTTAACATCTAAGGATGCTATTATCATACTGCCTTTAGGATACCCTACCAGGTTTCATACTGAAAGATCTCTCCAGACAACCTTACAAATGAGAAATATAACAAATCCAAGTGTAGAAAAAATAAAACAAATATAATCAACAAGTTGTCAAGTGAACATCTTCATTTAAATGGATGTTAATGATGAACACTACCTAGGGTGCCTTTCACCAGCAAATCTCAAAGTGCTTTACAAATATTTAATAAGCTTTACGTAGCGATCAATTCATCTCCAACTGTAATGCAGCCACCTTTGAAGTGCATAGCAGCAGCTGGTTAAGTAGCACACTGCAACACTACATAACAGTTTTAGATGAAAGGTTAAAAAACCATACTCTAGTGTTTTATACCTGCAGAGAAATCTAAGGAAACAGAACATAATTACCTGAGTTGGGATTTGGCCTGGGCTATGGGATTAATACCCTTAGTCCCATGCAATCATCAATGATTACAAAGAACTTGATTTCATGATTTAGGAACAAATACAAAGAAAGCACAAATCCTTGGCAAGAGACTTTGTTTCCATAATGTGTCTTGGACACAAGTATTGGATACTGAAATCCAATCAAAATAATTTCAATAAAGAGCTAAAATATATCGGTTTTTCAAGAAACATCGCTATGAAAAGAAACACTAAAGAAAAGTTCCTTTTCCCCCGTAACATGTTTCTCTAATCCTCAAAACTCTATTCTTCCTCTCATGTCTAGTGCAGACAAACCAGATTAGACATAAAAGACTGTGTTCCTTGGCCTCTTTCCCTTCCTGTCTCCTCCTGCATCACATCCAAACTCCTCTTCCTCACCTTCCAAACTCTCTCTAACCCTGCTCCTATCAACATTTCTACTATCATCACATCCTTATACTCCACTTCATGCATTGTCCATCCCTATCATATCCATTATTCTTGAGAGTAGTTTTTTTTCTCACATCATCCATCATACCTTGTTTCCCACTCACCATCCTTTATACGTGGAACATCCTCTCTTCTCCTGTGCATCCCAACTACTTCCTTCAGAGGCCTATTTCCTTCAAAAACTCACATCCTCCATCTTGTATTGGAACACTTATCTCTGCCTCACTGTTCCCCATGGACATTTCGAGCTTGCCAATGACTGGATTTTAAAAAGTCATTTTTTTTTTGTAAAAAAGAGAACTGGTCAGCATGATGGGCAGTAATCTCAACGCAACAGCTGCCTTACCACTGTCAAGTTTGTGGGTTTTGGTTGTGTTTTCTTCCTCCTCCACAGATTACACCAAACATATTGTGATTCATAAAATCTAAAAATGTATAGTCAAAAGATGATAATTTCATCTTTCCAATAGCATAAAACAATTCTTTATAGCTGTGGTTGGTCATGATATATATAGCATAACCTTAAAATGCCATCTTTCTGACCATTAGCTTGCATCCCCACAACCCCACTTCAATGCTAGAATATTAGGAGCTCTGAGTCTCAAGAACTGATGGAGCTACAAATGATATAGCTCTCAATAGAGTGGTTACTGAAACAATTCAGGGATTAGAGAAAGAAAGCTAAAAAAAAAGTCATAAAAATTACATTCTTTTAAGACACAATCTCATGATCTACCATGGACCAAAATATTGATTAGCAAGGTTACTTTCATGGCCAGGAAATGATTTCTAAACCCTGGTCTGGGAAACAGCGTGCTGTTCTCTGTACAGAGCTCATAAGTGCTCTAGCTTTATTTAACTCATACCTTTAACATTACTGCAAAGCCCTTTTTTCTGTGGCTATCTTTCATTTGTATTTTAAATTGTGTTTTGGTTTCATAGTGAAATTTTTAAAAATTACAAGTACTGACAGACCCTCTGGTAACCTGGCCTTGGTCCTGGCAAGCACTGCTTTTATATAGTACAGATCCTTGACAACAGAAAGACAATAAGGGCCCCTTGCAAATCACTATAGGCTGCCCTGTGAGAAATATTTTGGGACTTTTTAGAATCAAAGAGTTAAATACTATTTATTCTCTATATTACTGTACATGGATTATTGACCAGAGTGTTAATGGTCTCTTGTGCCAGTATATATTTAGGGACTTCTGAAACTGTATATAATGGATGCTTCAGTATACCTGATAGTAGCATGGCTTACTGTAATGTCTTCTTTGAATCCATTGCTACTTACTGCAACACACTCTGTGACAGCTTACCAGTTACCATGCTTAAATCTGTGACTGCTTACCATTTTAGTACATGGAACTTTGACACAATGGACCAGAAGGAATTTTTGCAGTCTTTTGTGTCAAGTATCACTTAGAGAGAGCTCTTAACTAGCTGGCATTTCATTGACATAATGCAAGTCCTTTAGAGCCCGTTAGCTCTATAGCTAGTGTAGATGCTATGCGCTAAGCCAGGTCCATGCACAATGAATCCTAGGGAGATTTGTTAAAAGAAAAATAATGAGCATGCATGAGAAGAAAAGAAGATTTCCAAACAGCCATTCTGTTCACCCTTTTTAGGTATCTTTGACTGTTTTCATAAATGACCAACTTCTCTGATTCAAGAAAAAAAAAGTGCATGAGACGTATTAGCACAAATGTTGAATAACAAGCAAAGAATTATGCCTCCATTCTTGGAAGCACGTATGAAACACTCAAATTTCCCTTCCTGTATGGTCTGATTTTAAGGGTTTTAGAGCAAGCAGATGATAAAACTATTCTGAAAACAAAATAGTATTCCCTGTGAGCCATAAGCAAATGAGAACACTGGTAACAATAAAAAACTAACCCATACTTCAGTGTGTTTGCTTATCAGTGCTATTTTTAGCTGCATTACTAAATATCTACTTTTTCAATCATCATAAAATAACCTTCTGCCTCCCTCTAAAATGTGGGTATCCAAACACTGCCTAGTGTGAACAAAAGACAGATAACTTCATCACATGGAATGCAGCCATAGCCTCAACTTGCCTTGTTGCTTAATTAGTTTCTTTTGGGTACTCACAAAAAGAAATCTGAGTCAGGTTTCATAAGTATAAGTTTTGAGGCTACCGTGGGAAGAATAAGATATTTGAAAAATAATTATGAAATAAAAGCCATTTTAAAGTAAAAGAATTTTAATCTTTTGAATACAATGGAGCAGTTTCTCAGTTGGTATAAAATGGTGTAGCTCCATGGAAGTCACTTCATTGGAGCTATTTTAATTCATTCCAGCTGAGTATTTGATCCACAAATTTGAATCACAAGATTTATTCCTGTGCATCCTAGTCACATTATCTACTTTTGTTAGTGTAAGTGTAATGGATAAATTGATAGAGAAAAAGGGGTAAAGGGGGGGGGAGTGTTGGTTTCTCCAGAAATCTGTTGGAATAGTTCAACATGTATGGTGTGAAAAATAAATATAATACTATATGTGGTATCCTAAAATGGGTGTGTGTGTGTGTGTGTGTATTTGTAAGGAACTAAGATCTATACATATATACACACATACTGTGTCTGTGCATGCATGTCTCTCTCTCTCTCTCTCTCTCTCTCTCTCTCACACACACACACACACACACACACACACACACACACACTCCCACTCCATCTCAGGGTGTGTTTCCACGACATTAAAATTGTAACTAATATGATACAAATTAGTTGAATAATTAAATAAGCAGGTAGGCTTTTTTCAAATATACCCAGTCTTCTGATACTTAATCCATTTGGTTTGTTTGTTCATGCTCATAAGCAATACACAAATGGGAGAATCCACAAATGCAGAATTTTAAAATGTGCCCATTTAACCCTGCCCTGTTTTGCATTTTTATGTCTTTAAAGATGAAACACTTGGTAGCAAAATTCATAGACAAGCTATAAACAGAAGGAAGGTACAGCTTTAAATAATTATGTCAAAGAAATGACAACTGTGCTCTTTGCAGGAGCAGGGATGAATAATTACAAAGCTGGGACATAATTAAGCAATTTTGACTGTCGTATTCTTAGGCTGTCATTCTGATGTGAAGTGCTGTCATGCCCAGAAACACACTTCACACTGGACAGGCATCTTCCACTTTGATCTACACTTATGCCAATGAAATGAGGTCACGGTCTGGTCATTAAATGAGGCTTCCTCATCTGGCTCAATGCCCCTTATCCACCCAGCCTTACAAGATTTTTATTAAAATCAAGCACGATACAACGCTCAATATTTTGACAGAGGAAAATATAAACAACACAGGGTAATGAAGTTTAGCTCACTATACATGGAGAGATGGAACAGTGCATTGTAACATTAAACTGTTTTCTAATGAATGACTGCATCTCTCTATCAGATAGTCACATCGCAAACAGATGCACTTTTAAACAACTAAGAATGAAATGAAGCAAAGCGCAAGAAAGTGCAGTGTCTTGTTAAAAAAATAAAAACTAGAGACATAAATGGAAGTATAGGAATTTATGCAAGATAAAATATTTATGACTTTGTAAAGACTGGTGATTGCCAGATACTTCTGCATTTGTGTAAATACAAGCTAGCTGGGTGGAAGTCTCCTGACTTTATTGTCATTTATTGTATGGCTCTCAATGTGTCATTCTGTTCTCCCAAATATTTTATGTCAAGAATAAAATGACACATCACAGCCTTTTCCAGTTTATCAAGCTGCTTTTTTTGCTGAATATATTATTCTCTCTCTTGCTCACCATAATGAAAGAAACAGAACTTTAAATTTGATTTAGTTAGGAAAAATAGATTTAATAGGTTCAGTGTAGATACAACAATACTTAGGAAATTATTTCCACACAGGATCTATTCAGACCCAGATGACATATTCTAAACTCCACTACTTGCCCCTAGACAGGTCCAGTAAAATCAGTTCTCTCTATCAAAATCCTAGTTATCCAAATGCACAGTGTGCCCCCCATGTAGTCCAATGTAGTTGATAGCAGTTCTATTTATTTGAATGCCCAGTTATCCAAAACTTTCAGATACCCCCATCCATTCAAATGAATGGGAGCACATTCCACATACTTGTATATACACCCAAGAGTCGCCATTAAATGTTGTAATTTATTAATAATCATCACACCTTGGTTTCTGAGGTGCCACAGGTATTTCCCAGTCTAAGCACCATTTTTTTAGAAACTGGGGGGGGAACCATTACTTGTAATGGTTTTCACTCTATTTACAGGCATGTAGTGTCTCTCTAAATACGCGCACACACAATGCATCTACAAGGACTTCCACACGTGCAAAATATGCATGGATAATATATGCCTGAACTTTCTTAAGAAAGAAAGAAAGAAAGAAAGAAAGAAAGAAAGAAAGAAAGAAAG
>ML685755.1:53054610-53126575 GCA_007922175.1 Pelusios castaneus
AAGAAAGAAAGAAAGAAAGAAAGAAAGAAAGAAAGAAAGAAAGAAAGAAAGATGCACCCCGAGTAACTGTTTGCTTATATATGTATATTCAAACCATACTACAGTTGCTTATTTTAAATTGGCTATTTGTATAGTATATAATTTGGTATGATGAAGATAATTCTGTATCACACTTAGAGGTGTTTACTCATCCCATCAAAAACATTTACAAAGGTATTATGCTGGATAATATCAGCAATTTAAAAAAAAATTGAGGGGGCCACAATAAATTGGAAGCCGGTATCAAGAGAATTGTTGAAATAAATATATATTTTCACTGTTAAGACTTAGAGGGCAACTAATTCAAAACTACACAATGGATTAAATTAGAAATATAAAAAAAGGCCAAAAGTTGTAGCCTATCCTGTGAGAAGTACCTGGCCCTTAAACTGATTTAACAGAAAAAAAGAAGTAAGAACCATCCAAGAAAGTGGGAACACATTTCAATAGCCCCACTTTCTCCTGTACTGGTGGAAACAAATGACAGATTTATAAATGAAGAATTTAACTGTTAACAGCACTAGAAAAAACTTCATCAATGAGCTATAAAATATAAGTAGATAGAAAGAGATTATAAAAAGCAGATGGCATAAGAACATGATTTACACATTTTCAGTTGCTAAATTGTGCAGGATTTTGTTAAGAATACTCTGTGAGGATGCCTTTCACAAATGATTTCATTTACTACATATTGTTTCATAAAAACTGAAATAGCTACAGGTACTAGTAAAGAATATGTCAAACCTATCCCTGAATAAGAACTGTTAGCATTTTAATAGTTATGAAATGAATCAATCTGAATTAATTTGCTACCTACTGCAATTGTATGGGTGATAATGAATGTATGTAGTAATACATATACCACCAAATATAATGTAGTTCCATTGCTCCTGCTCTATTATTTGACATGATTGGAAATTTGCAATACATTATAGATGTATTCTTCAAGAAGACAGCAGCACACAGAAGCCTACTAGATTAAAAACCTGAAAAGAGTTTGAGATAGCTAATCATTTCAAGAGATATTTGTAATGCTGCAAATGCACTGAAATACTAAGGGTGATGTTATTTTGTACTGATCAATGATGCAAGACAGCAAACTGGAAAAAATCAATCTGTATTCTGTTTGAGTCAGAGGCATGCAATTTGCCCAGTTTTGAGGCAACTGGTAAAAGAAAGTTGAAGTCTGAATCATAGATTTGAGAAACTGTTTCTCCAACATCATCAACGCTAATTAATATGACACTACATTCAATTATATTGTATTAACTAAAGTCAATAAACACCATAGGTGTGAGCGCTGAGTTTGACATCTGTGTACAACATGTATTTCGGAGGAAAAAGCGTCAGAAAAATGTCCTCCTTCTCTAACAACATATCACAAAACCATTTCTTTTGATCCTGGCGTTTGTTAGTTATGGTGCAAACCAGCATTTCAACTAGAATACGACGGTGGTTCATTAATAAGATTTAACAGTAAAATTCTGATCTTTAAGGATTAAGGATTTCTTGTCCCATACCTGACAATAAACAGTACTGTGGCCTGGAAGGCCTCTGTCGATTGCTTAGCAATAGCTTCAACCGTGCTCTCAGATTTATTGTTTTATTGTTATTTTTCTCTCATTTGCAAAGTGTGTGCTCAGAGTATGTTATAATCTCCATCTAGTCTCCTACCTTAGCGTCCTTGGGCTTTACCACTTTCATAAAAGCACCTCGCAACAAGGCTTCCTCACGTTCCCATTTGGTTACCTTACGAGTGTCAAGAAATTTCAAGTTGGTCAATTTGTGCAGTACGAAATACCTAAAAGAAGTGACAAAATGTTTGAATTAAAATCAACCCCAATATACAAATCTATCTTCACAAATGATATGACTCAAAAACCAAATATATACAACAGAAATGATCTTCCCTTCCCCAACCTTTCACCCACTGCATAGAATCAAGTCTACTCTACTCTCGCTTTGGAGGAAACTGATCATATTTTTCCTTTGTGAATGCCATACTAAATGGACAAAGGATATACTGTTGTAGCTGTGCACATCCCAAGCAAGCATTACTTTGATGCATGGCACCCTCATGAACGGATTAGATGCATTATTGTGCTGTGTGGCACACTCATGAATTGAAAAGGGCAGCTGCCTGAGAATGTAAATCAGATACAGAGAGTTTGTCTGTGATAAGCACTGCTTTCAAATCTTTTTAAAATGAATTTAGTGTAATGTTATCTGATATCTTACTGGACAATTTGAGGTGGAGTTATCTAGAAAAACCCAGAAGTTTTTCTACCTGTTGCACAGTTTAGTAATGCTCAAGTCTTTATTCACAAACTCACCTTCAAACTTCTATTAACTTTTGCTACAAATACAAAATCAGCAGCAGCAACATCAAGTAAATTGCACACATGGGGTTTGATCCAGCTTTCCACCACATGACCGAAAAAAGTCAGCTGCATTGAAGATAATATTCCAAGGCACACAGTGATGTATGCGGTGCATCAAATCTTATTTAAAACAAGAATTTATCTAGAGATGGTACTGAGCAATATAATTTGGATCCCATTTCAAGACTGGGAATTTTCACGCAGGCATAGTTTGGAAATATGGTTCCAGTTTTGTCCTGTTACAGAGATGGTCCCCTATTCATGGAAGTCGGAGCCTGTCTCAGGTTTAGATTCTGCAATGTGCATGCATGCCCACACAATTTTTGACAGGTACTCAGATTCAAAAAGTTCTCATTCAGATCCATTGCTAATTCTCTGTAGCTACATGTTTTGATTAGATTAAAAAAAAGCTTTGTTAGCTTGCAAAATACAGTTGGCTCCTTATATAGTGAAGTAGAAAGCATGGCATGAATCAAAATCAAAACCAAACATACAACCATGGACACTGATATAATACCTAACTAATATTTACATTCATTCAACCAGATGTCAAACAGACTGCAAAGGGAGGAAGTGCCAGACTCTTTCCTGGCAGGGGGTGGAAAGGTGATTGATAATATTCCCCATGCCTAGCTGCTTCCCATAAACACCCAATCACTCAGTCAGTCAAACTGGAAATCACACTCACTCCCTCTGGCATTCGAAAGAATTCTCACATACCCAGAGGACCCAGAAAACCTTGCTCAATGCATCTAACTATATTTTAAGGAGAAAAGTAACTTTATTGTTTTAAAGGTAGGCATTACTTTAAAATTTTCCTCAGTCATGAAATCTCCTTCACTGGAGGTTTTCAAAAAGAGGCTGGATAGTATTTTGGATGGTTTAGACACACCAAATGACATGCAGGATGATACTGGCACTCCCTTCTAACCCTATGGGTCTATGATTAACTCAAAGAAATTCCAAATTTGTCCCAAGTTGTACTGAGCTCTGTTATGCTCACATCAGGTTATTTTTTTATTAATTTAACCTTTCTGCACCCAGACAAAGAAATGCTAAAAAGCAGCCTTTCCTCTCAGACAATGGTTTTATAAATTAACAAGTGAATTGTGTTTTCTTACTGACAAACATTAAAATGGTCTACAATTTTAAGATGAATTCTTAAGAATTCTTAAGTGAGAAGTCACTTTGTAAAGCAGAATATGTCCCAAGACAGACAATGTGTACAATTTAGCTAGATGTCAAAGATACTCCCATGCTCTCAGATGCTTCCCAAATTTCCTGGCTTCCTTTCCAGTCCTTTCTGACATTCTGCTGCTCCTTCTCTTTCAGTGGAAGAGACTACACCCATCTTGTGTTACTGGCAGAAAAGCTCTGATGACAACAGATTCTTTCAAACAAAGACGTGCACAGAAGGAAATAATATGTCAAGAGTAAAGCTCCAAATGAGTAAAGACACGCACTAAGTGTAGGGTGAGAAAAGATGAATATTCAGGTGAAGAAAACATCAGTATTAGAAAAATCAACAAATGTTTAATGATGGAATGAAAGATGCCATCAAAAAGCAGACAGCAACAAAAATGACAACAGACTAAGACAGCACTGTCATCTTCGCTGACTTTGGATCACAGCCCTAAATGTCATTATCTGTCATTTAAGGAGAGCTTAAATGTATAACAGAATTGTTTCTATGGGAGTGTTCTTCTCCTTTTCTCACCTTTTTATTTAAAAAAATAAAATAAAATCCCAGAATTAGGGCCTTAGCTAAAACACACACACACACACACACACACACACTCTAAACAGCTCATTGCATCACGGTACAGAAGTATTTTCTAGATTCCTTGTAGGGCAATGTCTGTAGGAGATGATAAAATATAAAATCAATCTGTAACAGACTTTAAAAAGCTATCCTGTCTTGAGGAGTAAAGTACCCCCATAATGATGCAGTTTGAAGAAAGCCAAAATTAAATTCCAATATTATAGCTATAAATACGCTGATTTTTAATAAAATAATTGCTTAAGGCCAGCATATGCCTCCCAGGATATATTTTAGTTAGCAGCATACTTCATTTAAAGATGCAACTTTAGCCGACAATTTAACACCAATTTGCCATAAAAATTTTAGAAAAGATTACTAAACCCACGGAATGAAAACTACAATATCAATTCAACCCTTGTAAATTTTATCTAGGATTATTTGTTGCACAAAATCTCTTTCCCATGATGTATGACTTAGTTACTAAGGTTATCACAGCAGTATCCTAAAGTTGCATAGTACATAAAACATTTCAGTTAACAGTGCAGGGAGGTTAACTCCCACAGATAACCCACTATCAGAAGGTTAGACCAGATGACATGCCTCTGTCAGCTTCCAGGAGCTATTGATGGTTCAATCAGTTTGTTTTGAAGGTAAAGTACAACAAAAGGGCACTAAACTTATTCAAACTGTCAACAGGGACTATCTGGAACATTGCTTGCAGGTAAGTAATTTTGGGTGTTTTAAGACTATTATCAAACACCAATGGCTGCAGAAAAAGACAGCTACTAATAACACAGAGTGCAGCTATCATAAAACATTTTATGGCAGGCACTGGGATCTATAAATTGCATGACACCTTGCGACTGCTTTAGACTTATACAATTGCCAGTGAGAGAACACCACGGAATGAAAAAATCCATCTAAATTTTACATTCTAAGTTGAGAATGTTTTGCTTCAGTTTAGGGGTTGGTTGGGGGCTTTTTAATGATCATTTTGAAACTTGGCACTGCTGCAGGTGCCCTGTGACTGCTGTTGTGGGACTTAACATCTTTGCAGTAGTGTGAAAGAAGGTTATTATCTGTAGTGATGAGGCAAGTGGTGAGCTCTGGAGAGAGGGGAGAAAACACAGGGAAGCTAAGACCGTGTGTAAAGCCCCATTTATCTCTGCCTGTGAGCCTTTTCTTCAGTCCATGATGGACTAAGGAAACTGACTATGCAAGGAAACTATCACTATCTTTTGTCCAAAACCTTTGTCGCAGCGCCCCTGCCAAGTGTGTTAGGAAAATAAACTAACAAAAATAACCAAAACAGAATTGTAGGACACTGATAGCTGTAGGCTGGGGGGAACAGGGGAACCAGCAGCACTGAATATTGAATTTCATGTGATCTCAGCTTGAAATAAGTGGAAATGACAATATGGATTAACAATTCATTTACCAATTTTGTAAGTGTTCCATGTGATTAGATTTCTTTTAACAATTTTTACACAGACCTGTCAAGACATTAGGGGAACATTTTCAAAGCAATGGGTTGGTGATTCAGTTGTACAACTCTGCCATCAATGTTAACAGAAGTTGGGGAGGTAGATTTCCATAAAACACCTGAAAGCTATTGAGGTCAGAGTATTACACCCAGAATGAAGAAGATGCGAGTTCTAATACTGTGTTTATAAAAACCAACACATGCACTTACAATTTTATTGGAATAATATATAGACACCGAATAAACAAAATAGTGCTGCCAATATTGACTTTTACTTCATTGGACAAGTTAGTCTTTCCTTCTCAGTTTCCGCATTTGTGAAATGGGGGTAACAATATTTAGCTACCTTGCAGGCATGTTGAGGCTGTTAGTTGATCTTTATAAAGTGATTTGCAAATGGGAAAGTTCCATGTATCTGTTATTTTAAAATGTTCTCTTTACATCTACCCTTACAGTGGCACAACACTGAACTCCCAGTTAACATGGGTATAAACTGCAGTGTAGACAGGGAAGCACAGTTTAGGTGAGTAGAGCAAAATGTCCTAGATGCCTGATCCCTTAGGGTATATACCCTATACAGCTCTCTGCACACCCAACTACTGCCGCCCACGTCTACCAGAGCCTTTTTTCACCAGAATGTATGGCTCCGATGAGGGGAGGTGGTGGGACAAGGCTCTGGAAGCAGGGAAAGGTTCTGCCAGCACCTTTCCCAATTGCCCGAGTCTTTCACTCCCATACATAGCTACACACAGTAGTAACGAGCATGGACATAGCCTGCCTTTCACTGCAGCATGTAGCTGCATGTTTAGTGATGGTACTCTACACTCTGTAGATCTAGCCTCTGTTTTACAGCCTCAGAACAGACAAGAGTCACAGTTTACAGAATTCTTGGGAGAGGATCTGACATTTAAATAAAATCAGAGATTCTAATCTCAGATGGAATTGGGCAAGAGATTCTCACAGAAACACCTGGCAGGAAGGTAAAGCTGTTTTAAATATCCACATGAAAGAGCAGGGACTTGATGCAAAATTCACTGAAGCAGGTCCTTATGTGTTGCATTAAATAACTATCATGTGTCAATTTATACTTTATATTATCTGGACAGTCAAGGAGTCCATAACAAGAAAAGTTGTACAATGTCATAGCATCTGAACTCAGATGTGGACTCTTTGATTACAACCCAGGGTAAAGCAGACACAAGTTGCAGAATATGCTGGGCTTTAGGGCAGTGGAAGAAAACACGACCATTCTTGAACCACACTAAAAGGAAAGTTATAGAATGCCAATAAAGTTGCCTATAGGAAAGGGATCTGTGATTTTCCTTACGCTATAGGAGAAGTGCCTACCTGGGAACTTACAGAATAGAAGGAAAAGGTATGCCATTGAGCCTGTAATGAAGGATCAGAGGAAAGATTAACGTACATAAAGACCCCTCTTTTTCTCTTATTTTAAAAAAAATGCACATCATGCTGTAAACACATTCACAGCACAAAATTCATTTTGCGTTGCAGGATAGAGAGTTGTGCATCCAGAAAAGTCTAACATTCCTAGTACCTTATGTGTAACAAACTACATGGGCATGGTTTGGGATTAAGAACATTTCAACATCTTCATTTTTATTGGAACCTATCAGCTATTGTACTGCTGTATTTTTCCATCAAACCCAAATAGCTTGAATGCAAATAAATGCTCATAATCTCACTTGCAGGGTTAGAGGGCCTGAGTCTGCTCTCAATTACACTACAGTGAACTGGGAGTAACATGACTGAAGTGAATTATATTGTGCCAGTGTAAAACTGGTGAGGCTCAGAATCAAACCCAAAAGGAATGAATGGTAGACTTTAAGGTAATGGGCTAAATTGTCTATTGAGATCTGGCCCATTGACCTCTATTGTGACTCTCACATGGGAGTTCTGGGGCTTAATTTAATGTTTGATCAGCATTGTTTGTTGTAATTTTCTCTCTCCAGACACTGTTGAAATGAGGATGTCTTGGGTGAAAGGCAAAATATCATCATCAATAATAAGATAAGTCATATTAGTCTCAGCCTTTTTGCACCTGTTAATAGCTCGTTAGCCTTAGGGAACAAGGTTTTCTTTCTCTCTCTCCTTTTGAAATACATATGTGTGGACTTTGCATTGTTTATAAAATACAATAAGCAAAACAATTAAAACAAAAAGCTAGTCTGCAGTCAGTAAGGCTAATGGTTGACAAGAAGGCTGAAAATCTCACAGGAGGAGATGGAATTTTTCAGGACCATATGTACACATTTTGAGCAGATAATTTACCTCAACAACCTAATTCATACAAAATATATGGACTTCCTTTCTTATAGTTGTATCATAAGAGAACTCTGTAAGGTTATCACCATTTGTTCCTCTCTGCCAAAGATAGCATATGTGCTTTTAAAGCTAATTTAAAATAAACTCCGGCATTTGTTTTCACTTGTCTTTGTTTCCATGTCAACAGTACTATTAATGAATGCACCATTCCAGGAAATGTCAATAAGGAGCAAAGAAGAATGAAGCACTAAAAACTTCACACATGGCACACACCCTTCACAATTATCTCACTTTAATGAAAATAGGTGAGGTCACCTACAGCATTAACAAATGCTTGGTAACACATTGTGACCCAGATGATTTTTCACAGTTCAATAACAACATGTTTGAAGTTTTCACGCCAAACAATACACCCACAGGAGAGATCAAGTGTGGGTACAAGAGAAGCAACCAGCAATTATTGTATTGACTTCTGTTACTTTGATCTTTGGGTCATGACCTTTGCTTTCTTGCAATCTTCAAAGTAGAGATGGTAGATGCGGTTATTTAGAATCCACACTTGGTTTTCAAGCCACTTGTTTGTGATTCTTTTTTGGAATGTTTTGTGATTTTCCTATATTCTCTATATTGTGATATACTGCTTTTAACTCCACTTATCCAACACATACCCATAAACTGCCTTTTTTCCCCTCCCCAAAGCATTAGAGAAATTATTTTTTGAAATAAAGTGATGCAAAAATGTAACAATGGCAAACAAACATTTTATATTATGGCATTTCACACAAAAAGGAAACTGAACACACATTTTAAAATATACATAATATTCACAAAAACAAAACTAAGAGCATTTTCAGTAGTATTATTTAAGAAATAGCTTCTTTTCCTAAAAATAAGAAAAATCAATGAAAACAGAAAGAATTACAAAAACCGTTTTTAAATACATTCTAAACCGTGGATCACAAAGGATGAAGGCCTTGTTGAATGAATAATTTCACATGTAAAATTATATATGTATAACATCCAATATGTATTTAAATGACTTTTTAAAATTTACATTAAATTTGGGGTTTTTTGTTTGTTTTTTTAATTATGCCACTAACACCACTCTAGATAATTAAAACTGAAAGCTTAAAAATCCATTTGACTTTTCAACACTGGATCAGGGTTTTGTCTGGTTTAGGTTTTTTCCTTTTACATTTTCATCCAGCTTGTTACTTCGAAAATAGATGATAAAGCCTTGATTTTTAATCACTTACTTTCTGGTTCTCACACCTCTGTAGGATATAGCAACACCCAGGCTTCAAACACAATAGGTTTGAAGCCAAAACAAAGGGCTCCGAAGTGTGGGGTTTTTTTCTTTTTGTTTTTTAAATTTCATGCAGGTTTTGTCAAACTTCTTTCTTTAAAAAATTTAAGCTCAATTTTGTAAGGTGCTGTGTCCTATTAAACTAATTACCGTGAACTCTAATTGACTTGAATGGAGGTTAGTATGTTATGCACCTTGAAGGTGTGTCCCTTCATATTTGGGCCACAACTAATTGACTGCAACCTTTTAATCAAAACTTTGAAACTCTCCCGAACCATGTAGATACATATAGTTGGGCACATGGGGCTCAGGCTAAGGGGCAGCTTAAACCTGTGAGGTGGAAGGTCCCTCATCTTGGGCTGAGCCCTGTCTACATAGCAATTAAACAGCCCCTTAGCGTGAACCCTATGAACGGAGAGTGCTGGCACAGGCCAGATGCGGGAGTCCATTTGGTGTATAGACATGTTTTATAGGCCTTACCTACACAATGCCGCAGTCCAGACTATGGGGATGTGAATGGTAGAACGGTCTAACACAGGGGTTGGCAAACTTTGCTGACCCCTGTGCTGGCCCCTCCTCCTCAACCCTCAGCTGGTGCCGATGGCCCACTCGTGGAAAGAAGCCACCTGGAGTGGCTGCTCTCGGCAGCGTGCCTGGGGACCCCTATCCCCAGGCACGCCAGGGAAAGAAGTTACCTGGAGTCACTCCCTTTTGGCGGTGGCACACCACAGAGAGGAGCCGCTCTGGGCGGCTTCTTTACATGGTATGCCTGGGGCATGGACATGGCAGGGACCTCCGCACTGCAGCCGCCCCTGAAAGAAGCCACTAGGAGTATCTTTTGGTGGCAGGAGTGGCAATTTCTGTGGCGCCACAGAGGATGCCGAGTGCCGCTCCGAATGGGCTCGTGTGCCACTGTTGGCCCGCGTGCCGGGGGTTACCTACCCCGATCTAACATGTTGTCCTCACCTCACTACAGTGCACTAAAAGGTCCATCGTTCACACTGATGTAGTCCCATTTCAAACAGGACTAAATCAACACAAACTACATCCTTTTTAGTTCTGACCAGCAGAATTTACACAGGGCAGTTAACACACAACACTTTAGAGCCCTCTACAACTCACACCCCTGCAATTCAGACTACAGTACCATGTAGACAAGTCTACTTTACAAGATATACTTCCCTACTGTATGGGAAAGCAGAAGGAAGTTTTCTTTTCAGTTGCAGCGTTATATGTCACTTAGCTAATAAGTAGGGTATTCACTGTAAAACTGGCTAATTAAAGCTGTTTTCATAGAAAGGAAGGCAAAAAGCATAAACGTTGCCGTTTTCAACAGATAGATAAATCCAGTCACTTCACATTTCTGACACAGTGGTTTGCCATAATGTGACCTAAAACTACCTTGACCTCATAGAAATCAACATTTTGCACTGAAATGAAACTACAGACATGCTTGTTTTGATGTATGGCTGTGTGACATATTATAAATATTACATCACATAACCACAGAGATTGTCAATCAATAAGACTTTTTTCAGACAGCACTAAATGAACCATGGGTTCTTGACTCTGAATGGCTCCTTTAAGGAACTACTTTTGCTTAAATGATTAATAGGAGACACATTGTCAGAAAGTGTACTTAAAGTGAAAAACAGTAAACCATAGAAATATCATTCATTTTTAAGCAATTCTCTAGTGCAAATGTCACATAAATTTACATAGAGACAGCACTATCAGGCTTTTTTGTAAACTAGGTATTAGGCATACCTTCTACGTCAGGGTGAAAGTGATGGGAAAATATTTTATAAAATCTAGGCCATGTTACTTAGTGTAAACCAAGATGCCACAGCTACGCTGAATTCAGAAGTAGGATTGCTAGAAGTTAACATCTTTAAGCTAAAGATACACTGGAAACTAGTCTCAAAAACTGGGAGTACTGAATATAGACCATTCCTACCCAAGAGAGCTGTGCTATTGCCAACTAGGAGGGTTAGCAATAAATGACTGCTTCCAATCCATGCCCCTTCCAAACAAACCTCTTTTCAGGTCTCCAATCTTTTCTACTATGTTTTAAACTATACCTTCTACGCAAGCTATGCTGATAATCAAAAAGAACTGTCATTGCATTGACTGCTCACCAAGGGCTCTCCACTCTCTCATCCTGCATGCTAGAGGTGGATGGACTGACTCTAACCTTCCAGGGCTGTGAAGAGGTCCTGCCTCCTAACAGCTCCGGATAACCTTGTCACGTTACATCTTGTCCTCCAACTCGATGACAACTTCATCCTTGGGACTGAATCCAGTATCTGCTGTCTCCAGTCCCACTGAAGTTATCCCTGGGGCTCTTGGCAGTGGAGGATGGCATCTGGACCCTTATAGAAGTGACAGATCTTCAGGAAAGCTCAGGAATGACCGTTTGACTCCTTTGCTTCTGGTACTCCTGGTTCAACTCCATGACTTTCACATGGCATGAAGTGTTCCTAGCCCTTCTTCAAAAGGCCTCAAGAAATCTGACCATTCCTATTGCTGGAGCAAAGCTGGAATTGCACAGCCTTCTCTCCTGGATACTGAGCAGATTCAACAGCTCTGCTGTGCTCAAAGCAGGAGTGTATCTAGTGCATGGCGCCAGGGCTGGATTATCACAGAAGCTTTAGGGGCTTAAGCCCTGGACCCCGGCCAAAGAGAGGATCTCAGGCTCCAGACCCTAAATCCCCTGCGATCATCCGGACCCACTTAGTGCCAGCAGGGCAGGAGCACAGAGAGCACTCCTACCCCGTTGGCACTGGGGGTTGCGGGCATAGCCCCGGGGCCAGAAGCTGGGCTGTAAGCACCTGCCCTGCCCACTCTAGTGTGGCCTTCCAGTGCCCATGGCCCCGGGCCGCTTTGGAGGCCCCTGCACTGGGCACCAACCGGCCCCCCTACCCCCCAGGCAGACTGGCCAGAGCAGGGTGAGGCAGGAGCACCCTCTGGCTCCAGGAACCCCCCAGCGATGGGGCCCATACGGTGGGGGGGGGCCTTGTGGTGAGGAGGGCTAGGTAAGGGGGGCCCCCACAGTGGAGGGCAGTCCAGGCCCCCAGGCCGGTTAATTCAGCCCTGTGTGGAGCCATCATGATCAGCTGGGAAGATGCAATGTGAGCTCTGTATTCTGACCAAGTAGGAAGTAAAATTTCAAAGATTCCCAGGCCTTTTATGGTGGAGCGGCAAAAACCTATGTACCTGGCTGCAGGGCAGTGGAGTTCAAACTGCTGACCAGCGCGGTCAAGATGGGCATTGTAGGACACCAACTGGAGATCATTTACTGTGATATAACCCTACACAGTCTCTGCACTGACACTATGTCAATCTAACTTTGCCCCCAAAAGCTCTATGCTTCTCACTGAAGTGGTTTTATTTTGTGAGCAAGGCAGGAGAGTTTTGTTTGTACACGCCAATGTTTTTTCGAGGAAAGTTGACTTTTGTTGACCAAACTTTGTAGAGTAGATCAGGACTTACTCAGAGAGCGCCCTTTTCAGTGAGCTAACATGGAAAATGCCAGTACCCTTGGTCTGAAAGCCTGTATCATATTTGACTGGGGAAAAGAAACGCAAATGACATCAAATAGACTTTTATTATAATAGCGTCTCACTGCCAGAGGGCAGCAGCTATAAAGAATTATGTCACTTCAGCAGGCATTCCACAAAGTGTTGGATCTATATTCAATCACAGTGATCACCAATGACAATCTTCATATTACAACCCCTGATTTGCATATAGCTAATTCCCAACTACATTTCTGTTGGGCTACACTCAAGAGGCGACACTTTACCAGGCTTCATTTCCAAGTGGTTCCATGTTAATTGCTAAACTACCTCTTATCTAACTCTGCTCATGAAAATACATTTAAATGCCATGGATAATTTGCTTATTTTAAGACTCTTAGTTTAACTTTACATTTGGACTGCTCTCTCTCCGAACAAAGACAGTGTGATATCTAAAGAGGTGACTTTGCTGTATTCTTAACTGATTTCTTTTAAAGTATGTTGAAAGAAGCAAGTTCTTTGCAAGATAAAGAATTTAGATCTACCAAAAGCTAATGATTTCAATGGCCAGATTCTGCCACCCTTACACCCTGAACATGGAAGCTCACCATTCAGGTATTATCTATTCAAGAAAGCTCTTAAGAACATGTTTCACTTTAAGCATGTACCTAACTGCCATTGACTTCAATGCAACTTGATAAGCACATGCTTATGTGCCTTTCCTGAACTGGGCCCTGTCAGTAATTTCACTGAAATCAGTGGGGTTATTCAAATACTAAGGCCTTGTCTATACAATCAAGATTAGGTTGACTTACAATCACCACATTAATTATTGTAGTAGTTGATGTGCATGCTACCCTCCTTGGGTTGGTAGTATACATCCTCACCAGGAGCACTTCCACAGACCTAAGTGAGGGGAGCCAGTCTCTCAGCTCCATTGGCAGCTCCCTGTCAGGAGCCTGGATGCCTGATAAGCCCCAGGAGGGCTGTTCCCCCTCCATCTCACCTCCCCATTCCCAGCTCATAGCGGGAGCCGGGGAAAGCTGGGCTCTGTAATCAGAAGTATGACAGCCAACAACCAATCTAAGAAACACAGCATCTACACTAACACCGCATTGCCGAACTAGACCATAACAAGTCCAATGCCTCTCACTGAGGTGGTTTTATGATGTCAGCGTAACAGGGGAGTTGCATTGGTGGGAGGAGCAATTCAGCATATACACCTGCACTATTTTGTCGATAAAAGTTGCTTTTGTCAACAAAACTCGACAGTGTAGACCAAGTCTAAGGTACTTATCAGAGCAGAGTCTGGCCCCAATGGAGTAATCTCAGTCTAAAGAGGATGGGAAGATTCGTTATTTTGGGAAATGCCTTGGTTTTATCCATCTGACTCCAGACCGCATTAAGAAATGGATGCATCTTATCATATTTGTGAGTTAAGATACTAACCTGTACCTCTGGTAGTCATCCTCATCTTTGTCCTTGCTGACCAGTTCATTGGGGCAAGCTATGTTTCCTAGTAAACTGAGGTATTCCAAGGAGGGCACCACATCAGATAAGTGATCCAGCAGGCTTTCTAAATCTGTGATGTGTCAGAAATTGTGGGTTAAGGATTCAACAACATTAATGAAAAAAGCATTTATAGTTGTACCACCACTGATTTAAAAATATATTTCAATAACTGGCAATCAAATTTACTATGGCCTTCAGGAAAATGTCACATTAATTGTTACAAAGACAAATGGGGCTAAATTTAAGTCAGGCTTTTTGGCACATAATAAAAGAATTTGGCTGTTTTGTCATTCTTTTCTCTTCTCTTTTCTAGGTGGCTCACTGCAGAACATGAAAACTTTGACAAATTGATAGATGCTCTGTGGTAAAATAGTTAGCAATTTCTGGAGCCATGAAACTTTTCCAACATAGAAAGAAACAGTTATTTTCACAGCACATTCATCACTAATATATGCATAGGACTTTTTTTTTTAAACGAATCAAACCCCAACAACCCACTTTCACTACAAGAATAGAAATGCTTTGAGTGCCACAGCAATGTGGTTGATTATTACTCGATATACATGAATAAATGCTTCACTGAAAGTAACTTAAAAACCCCTGTGTTACTTCATGTGCAGTATTACATATGTTGAGATATACATCATATACTAGGTGGAATAAACTTTGGAAATACCATCCATATGGCTCTATAACTGGGTGTTAATCAGACTTTTTGAATTAAGTGTATGCCTCACTGCATAAATAATATAATTTTGGGTACCGTAAACTGATTTTAAAAAATGAGATTTAAATATCCACTGTATAAACCCCTGTAGGATGAGAAATGCAAGTTAGATTTTAAGTAGCACATCACACATCAGGTTGAAAAGGTGCTGGGTTGTTGATTTACCAAAGCAAAAAATATTCATCTTGTTAGAGAAAAATGTTAAAAAGTCAATCCTTAAAAGATTATATATAATCTTATTTCTTTCAATTACATACAAGGAATGTGTTGATTTTCAGGAAAGAAGCTATATGTACACATATTTTTACATTTAAAAATTAACTGCTTCTGACAGTAATGATAATTATTCTAAAACCATTCAAAGGCAATTCAGTGTTCTGTTCTCATCCATTCCTGTTGTAACATTTTTTTTTAATTCTTTCCACTTTTTTAGTTAATATTTATACTTGATTAATTTTTGTGACATCCTTGTTATTTTTATCTGATGGAATTTATTTTATTTATTCACCTCAATATCTTAAGGGCAGCAGTAGCGGGACACAGGATGGCAAGAATGGCTTCATTGCTAAAAACTCCTCTTGTTGTAAAATTAATTTTTATTTTATTTCTTATGTATATAAAAACTCCTGATGATAATTATCAATTCAGAATTCCTGTATATTTAAAACCACCACCCCTATATTTCTTTTTATGCTCTGTTCCATACACACTTATGTAGCCTCAAATATTCTGTGTAAGAGTAGGAAAAATAGCCAGAGTGAGAAAATTAAGTGAGAAGACAAGGTTGTCACTTTTTAACATGATACAGCAGAGTTAAGCCTCAATATAGAGGATTATGTTAAAGCAATAGAGCCAATTCAGCATCCACTGGAAAAATAATCAGTGGAAAGACTCCAACTACTTTCAGTGGGCAATGGATCAGGCCCTTAGAAAAGGTGCATTACTGAAATATTATTATTACAGATCCATCCATTTCTGCTACCCAAACCTAACCATACATGGTGGTAACTCACTCTGATGACTCTGGACACCTGCTTTATAGATTAGCCTTTTGCTGGAGATTCTTCATGGCTCTCCCAATCAGTATATGACTGACAGAAAGAAGGCAATTTTTGCTGAGGGGGTGAATACTTTTTTATGCTAGCATTTAAATTAAAGAGTCCTCAGACATTGCCAAGAGAATATCACATGACAGTTTGAACCTGGAGATAACCTGATCCAGGTGCAATCATGTTAATCTTCTGTAGGACATCTCAGGCTGCAAAGCAGCATTGTGAAAGAGGTGCTATGTCATCACGACTGTCAATTATTTCCATTCCTTTCCCTGAATGGCAATCCCAACGAGTTTGCTTTTAAAGAAATGACCTTTTATTACAGGAAATTCTTAGTACTGCCCAGGTAGAAAATATCTTCCTTTATGGAGTGAGTATGCGGAATTTTTTGTCATCACTTCATTAGAACTTCTTGTGAAGCAGAAGTTATTTCACTTTTCAATCTTTTCAGCTACTTAAAGAAAGCTGAATCAGGTTGGGGCAGGAATGTCCACTATAAACCCAAATCAGTTCTGAATATATAGTAGTCACATTTCCAAAGGCATTTAGGTGCCTAACAATGCAGATAGGTGCCTATAAAAGGATTTATAAAAGTGCTTCAACAGCTTACTCACCTAATTTCCATTGAAAGCCAATGGTAGCAACGTGCTAACTTCACTGAGATGCTCTGGTAAATCCCACAAGATACCCATCTGCCCCTTTAGGAATCTAAGAAATCTGGCCTCAAGTATCTAGCTCAAATGTAAGCACCCAACTCTGTAAAATCTTTATTTTTAGATGAAGAAGTGTAGGTCCTCTACTCAGCAAAGAAGGAGATCTAATAACTGATGACATCAAGAAGGTTGAGTGTTTCATGCTGATTTCGCTTCAGTCTTGAATAAAATGGTTAATGGTCATCAGATACTCAACACAATTTAACATAAACAAGTGGGAAGGAATGCAACCCAAAACAGAGAAAAAACAACAGAGTCCTGTGGCACTTTTAAAGACTAATAGATTTATTTATCGCATGAGTTTTCGTGGGAGAAAATCCCACTTCGTCAGACGAAGTGGGATTTTCTCCCACGAAAGCTCATGAGATAAATAAATCTGTTAGTCTTTAAAAGTGCCACAGGACTCTGTTGTCTTTCTACAATAGACTAACACAGCTACCCCCAGAGAAAAAATAGATTAAGGAACAGTTAGATACATTAGATATATTCAAGTCATCATGGCCTGATTAAATTCACGCCAATGTACTTAAGCAACTAGATGAAGCAATCTTGGAACCATTAGCACTCATTTTTAAAGAGCTCACGAAGAAGAGGTGAGGTCCCAGAGGACTGGAAAAGGGCAAACATAGAACCTATCTTTAAGAAGGAAGGATTTGGGCAGTTATAAATGTCAGTGTAACTTCTATATGTGGAAAGTTACTGGAACAAATTATGAAACAATTTATAAAACTCTACAAATCTCACTTGGGGCCTCTAGGTCCTACTATAATATAAATAATAATCAAGTATCTTTCATCCAGAAGAGTTCCAAACCACTTTTCAAACACTGGACCAGTGTGTCTGATCGGAACTCGCAGCCACTGCCCTCCTTGTTATACTGTGCAAGAAAAATTAGACTTCATTTGCAGCTAGATACTTTAGCCCATATCAAGGTCTGCAGAAGAAAATCCACCCCGTGGCTTTGCTGCCATCAACTAAGGCAATGTCTTCACTAGCACTTATGCGGGAAAAGCTTTTGTCGCTGTGCCGTGATGTTCGCCCACTGACATAGCTACCATCACTCAGTCAGGTGGCTTTATTAGGACAGTGGAAGAGCTCACTCCCTTTGACATAACACAGCTCCACAAGCACTTTTACAGCAGCACAGGTGTACCAATGGAGCTTTGCTGCTGCAAGTTTTGAGCATAGACTAGTCCTAACAGGATAATAGGGTGATAAAATAGCCAGCCCGTATTTGACAAAAACAAATTGTACCAAACCAACCTAATTTCCTTCTCTGACAGAGTTACTGACCTAGTTGATTGGGAGGGGTGGAAGGAGGGAAGCAGCAGACATGATATCTCAAGATTAGTAAGGCTTTGACACAGTACCAGACGACATTCTCATATGCAAAATAAGGAAATGTGGTCTAAGTCAAATTACTATTATATGAGTGCACAACTGATTGAAAGACCATACTTGAAGAGTAGTTATCAATGGTTCACTGTTAAACTAGGAGACAGATTTTAGTGGGGTCCCACAGCTGTTAGTCCTATTCAATATTTTCATTAACGACTCGAATAATAGCATGGAGAGTATCCTTATAAAATCTGTGGAGAACAACAAGATGAGAGGGATTAAAAGCATGTTGGAAGACATTCTGAAACACTTGGAGGAAAAGAGAGTCATCGGGAACAGTCAGCATGGATTCACCAAGGACAAATCGTGCCTGACCAAGCCGATTGCCTTCTATGATGAGACGACTGGATTTGTGGATGCGAGAATAGCCATCAACGAGAGGTACCTTGACTTTAGCAAGCCTTTTGACACGGTTTCCCACAGCATTCTTGTCAGCAAGTTAAGAAAGTATGGGTTGGATGAATGGACCGTAAGGTGGATAGAAAACTAGCTAGCTCATTGGGCTCAGTGGATAGGAATTAATGGCTCAATGTCTAGTTGGCAACCAGTAATGAGTGGAGTGCCCTGGGGCCCGTTCTGTTCAACATCTTCATTAATGATCTGGATGATGGGATAGATTGCACGCTCAGTAAGTTTGTGGATGACACCAAGCAGGGGGAATGCTTGACACACTGGAGGGCAGGGACAGGATTCAGGGAGACCTAGACAAATTGGAGCATTGGGCCAAAAGAAATCTCATGAGGTTCAACAAGGACAAGTGCGAAGTCCTGCAATTAGGACAGAAAAAATCCCATGTACTGCTATAGGCTGAGGACCAATCAGCTAGGTAGCAGCACTGTAGAAAAGCACTTGGGGGTTTTGGTGGATGGGAGGCTGGATATGAGTCAACAATGACAAGGGATGTGATTATTCCTCTCTATTCAGCACTAGTGAGGCCACATCTGGAATACTGTGTCCAGTTTTGAGCTCCCCACTACAGGAAGGATGTTGACAAATTAGAAATAGTCCAGTGGAGGGCAATAAAAATGATTAGGGGGCTGGGGCACCTGACTTATGAGGAGAGACTGAAGAAACTAGGCTTATTGAGTCTGCAGAAGAGAAGACTGAGGGGGGATTTGATAGCAACCTTCAACTACTTGAAGGGGTGCTCCAAAGAGGAGGGAAGGGGTGCTCCAAAGAGGAGGGAGCTAGGCTGTTCTCAGTAGTAACAGAGAACAGAACAAGTTGCAGCTGGAGAGGTCGAGGTTGGATATTAGGAAACATTTTCTCACTAGGAGGGTGGTGAAGCATTGGAATGGGTTACCTAGGGACGTGGTGGTGGCGTCTCCATCTTTGGAAACATGTAAGGCCCGGTTAGACAAAACCCTGGCTGGGATGATTTAGTGACAGTGGTCCTGCTTTTAGCAGGAGGTTGGACTAGATGACCTCATGAGGTCCCTTCCAACCCTATGATTCTATGACAGGATTAAAATTTAACACAAGTAGACTAATTAGAGAATTGGTCTGAGATCAAAGGTGAAATTCAGTAAAGACAAGTGCAAAGTACTTTAATATGGAAGGAAAAATCAAATGCACAACTATAAAACGGGGAATAGCCAGCTGGGTGTTAGTGCTGCTATAAAGAATCTGGGGGTTACAGTGGATCACATACTGAATATGAGTCAACAATGTGATGCAGTTGCCAAAAAGGCCAATCGCATTCTTGGGTGTATGAGCAGGATTATTTATGGAATGTAACCCATACCATGCAATTTTCTTATTCTACTCAGCACTGGTATGTCTAGTTCTGGGTGCCACACTTTAGGAAAGATGAGGATAAATGGGAGAGAGTCCAGAGAAGAGAAACAAAAATGATAAAAGCTTTAGAAAACCCAATCTATGACGAAAGGTTTAGAAAACTGAGCATGTGTAATCTTGCGAAATGACAACTGAGGGGGGAGGGGAAGAAGGGAGGCTTGATAATCTTCAAGTATGTCAAGGCCTGTTCTAAAAAGAGGACAAGCTGAACAAACAGCTGCCAGGCATGGTCTAAGGTTTACTTGGCCCTGCCTCAGTACAGAGGGCTAGACTTGATGATCTCTCAAGATCTATCCATAATATTACAATGATTTAGAGATTTTAATTTTGCATGTGACCTTTTGGGCAAGCATGAAGAGAATCATTCACAGATTCAGTTGATAGCCAGTTTTATGTGAAGTCTCGCCACATTCTTTATTGAGACATGCATTATTAGCAGTCTTTAATTCATCCTGGTTCAGTGGAATGGATGATGGTATCCTATGCATTTTTATTTATTTTATTTACCAACAATAATGCGTGCAACATCACAAATTTTCATGATGTTTTACATGTTCCCTGGCCTAAGAAAAACCCCCAAAAACGACTTATTTACAGAAAAGTTAAAGCTTTGGGGATTTTTTGGATAGTAACAAGCAATATATGGCAGTAGCATTTCAAAACAAATGTGTGGAATAGGATGGTAAAATCTGAGTGCCAGAATCATTTATGTTAGCATCTGATATCAAGGCATTACTAAAATGATTATGCCTTAGTTCAGTAATTGAACTTCTACTCTCTAGGACTTTAACAGCCATACATCCATTCCCCAAAAATGAAAAAAACAAGCATGAACTCATCAGAGGTACAGATTCCCCCTTGAACTAGGAGGTCTTTCCATCTACTGTCACAGATTATTCACTGCACAGCATGGTAAAGTCACATCAGAGCTTTCTTGTGATTAAGTGCTTCCCTGAAATGAATCACTGCTCATGATGCCTCAATGCACTTTTTCATTAATTGATGTATCATGGGCTTATTACAAAAGAATGCCACTAAGCCACCAAAATAACATTCTAAAATATCTATAAGGTTGTGCTGAGAGCCGAGCAAGGCAAGACAGGTGGGAATGAAAATCCATTCTCAGCTTCTCCATTGTGGCTTATTATTGCAGCCCAGAGGGTGTCATCATGGTCTGATGTGAATCAAAGAGCTGCAAAATCCTTCTACAGCACTTTAAGATCACAGTATTAGCTCTGCTCTCTGTGGAAAGTAAATACATCATAAAATGCATGGACACTATTGGAGAAAATTTTAAAAGGAAGAAGAGAGATGACACTGAACTGACAGACATTTTTAATTTATGTACATTTTGACTATTGAAATATTTGACTATCTGCCAGGTGGGCATGTGTAACCTATAGATGTGAATGTCACAATCTCCATCATTTGAAACTTGTTATTAAAATATCTCAGTTATGTTAATTAAGGTGTCTCCAAAAGTATTGATCAATCTCCTTATTCCCTAGTAACATCAATCATACCAACAGTGTATGTTATTCCTAAGGAAACTTATCAAAATATAAATCCTCACCAATAAAGATAGTTCATTATCTGCCTTTTCTTTATTCAAATTAGTTAAAGATATGACAAGTGCCCACACATACATACACACATACAGAGGAAAATTAAGTTTATTTGAGATCTAGAGATGCCCCTGGTTACTACAGTATTCCCCATTTCAGTCATGGGGAGTATCTCTAGAATGAGTCTCTAAAACTAGAACAAACCTTTTAATGTCTGCTCATTGTGCATATAGTGACATAGAGGATAAAATATGTGCATACACACAGCGTACCACTCATTGTATATAAACAGACACATGCCCATGAATAGATGAATACCATCATTGGCAATTTTTTTCTACTAGCAAAAATCAAAACATTTCAACAGTAGAATTTTGGTCATACAGCTATTCACAAGAAGTGGTGGGGAAGCCGTTCCAATGGAAGTTGCATGAATTGTTAGACTGATGTCACCTTTAGCAAACTAGGCACCAAAAATACTGAATTCCCATCTGCCTTTCATTATGCTATAAAAACTGAGCTGTCCCCTGTGAAAAGTTAAAGATATTTATATTCTTGTTCCACCTAACTTGACTACTTAGTTTCTTTTCTGGCGCCCAACACCAGAGTATTTAAGCACCTCCCATACTGAACAGGAACAAGAAAACTTTCCAAAAAAGTGGACAAGACTTCACTTGTCCTTAAAGGTTGCTGGGTCAGAACTGGTGTGAGTATGCAAGAGAAAGCCCATTTCTCTTCCCCCTTTCCTTTTCTTAGTAGTTGTTACTGTGGTTACTGGAAGGGTAGATGAAGAAGTTCTGAAAGTGGTCGGGTTTGTGGTTGCTTTCAACTCTGATGGAAAGGAGTTCCACAGTATTTAACACTGCCAGCAAGAAAGTCTGGTTTCTCAACTTTTAACTTGGAGACTGAGTTTAATTGTCCCTATGAAACACAACAGGGAGAGAAATTGCAATCACAGAGCAAGAGGCACACTTTTAGTCAGCGTGGTCAATTAAAGGAGGACCTCACAGATAGTCTGATTCTCCTCATAGATAGGTTGGACTGGAAGAGACCTCAATAGGTCATCTGGTCCAGTCCTCAGCACTCAGAGCAAGATTAAGAAATAACTGACAGGTGTTTGTCTAAGCTGTCCTTAAAAATCTGCAGTGATGGAAATTCCAACCTTCCTATGCAATTTTACTCTAGTGCTTAACCATTCTGACAGTTAGGACATTTTTCCTAATGTCCATCCAAACCTCTCTTACTGCTATTTAAGTCAATTGCATCTTGTCCTTTCCTCAGATGTTTATGAGAATAATTTTTTCACCCTTCTTCTTTTAACAGCCTTTTATGTACTTCAAACTATTATCATTTCCCCACTTAGTCTTCCCTTCTCCAAATTAAACAAACCTGGGTTTTCATTCTTTCCTCACAGGTCATGTTTTGTAGATCGTTACTTTTTCTTGTTGCTCATCTCGGGACTTTCTCCAATTTGGCCACATCTTTCCTGAAATATGGTGCCCAGAACTGGTCACAATACTCCAGCCGAGGCCTATTCAGTGAGGAGTAGAGCGGAAGAATCACTTCTGGTTTCTTGGGTACAACACTCCTGGTAACACATCCCAGAATTATGTTGGCTTTGTTTGCAACATTACACTATTGACTCATATTTAGCTTGTGATCCCCTATAACTCCTATATCCCTTTCCATAGTACTACTTCCTAGGCAGTAATTTCCCATTTTGTGTGCATGCAATTGATTGTTCCTTCCTAAGCGAAGAACTTTGCATTTGCCCTTATTGAATTTTATCCTATTTACTTCAGACTATTTCTCCAGTTTGCCCAGATCATATTCTATCCTCCAAAGCACATGCAACCCCTGTCAGCTTAGTATCATCCACAAACTTTAAAAGAGTACTCGCTATGCCATTACACAGGGGTTAAAGTAAGGGGGAACGCACCGGAACGCAGTTCCAGGGCCCACAAATATGAGGGGCCAGAGTTCCGGGGCCCCTAAAAATAGAAAAATCCAGAGGAACGCATGTTGCGCCCTGCCCTGGCTGCTTGCAAGTCCTATGGCCCACCGTTGTTAATCACAATACTTATTGTGTTATGCAGTGTTTGCTAGTTTGTGACAATAATAATTACTATAGATATAAACGACATACAAAATTATAAATATTTTTATGGAGCAATAAGCAAAGTATGTAGAACTGAGAAGTGGTTGCAAATGCCTACCTGGGCTGGGGCCCACACATGCATGAAGGGAGCCCAGACAATACGGGAAGGGGGCCCGGAGATTAGGAGGGTTCTGGGGCCCGTCAAATTATACTTTAACCACTGCCATTACATAAATCATTGAAGAAGATATTGACCAGAACCAGACACAGGACTGATCCCTGTCAGACCCCACTCAATATGCCCTTCCTGCTTGACTGTGAACCACTGATAATTTACTCTCTGGAAATGGTTTTCCAGCCTGTTAGGCACCCACCTGATGATAGCTCAATCAAGACTATATTTCCCTAGTTTGTTAATGATGATGTGCAAGACAGTATCAAAAGCCTTATTAAGGTCAAGATATACCACATCTACCAGTTACCCCCATCCATAAGACTTGTTGCCCTGTCACAGAAAGCTATTAGGTTGGTTTGACCTGGCTTGTTTTTGACAAACTCATACTGACCTCCACTTACCCCCTTATTATTTTCTAAGTGCTTTCCAAACTGATTGCTTGCTCCATTATCTTTCTGGATAATTAAGTTAAGCTATTATTCCCCAAGTTGTCCTTATTTTCCTTTTTATAGATTGACATTATATTTGCCCTCTTCCGGTCCTCTAGAATCTTTTTCATCTTCCATGAGTTTTCAAAGATAATCACTAATGGCTCAGATATCACCTCAGTCAGCTCTGAGTATTCCAAGATATATTTCATCAGAACTTGCAAACTTGAAGACATCGAACTTGTCTAAGTAATCTTAACTTTTTCTTTCCGCATTTTAGACTTACATCCTATCCCACTTTCATTGGCATTCTTCATGTAAGACATCCAATAACAACTAACCTTTTTCATGAAAACAAAAACAAAACAAAAAAGGCATTTAGCACTTCTGTGATTTTTACATTTTCTGTTATTGCCTTCCCCATCTTCCCTCAAGGGACCTATCCTCTCTTTGGTCTTTCTCTTGCTTCTGATGTATTTCTAGAATGTTTTCTTGTTACCCTCCATGTCTCTAGCTACTTTAATCTCGTTTTGTGCATTGGCCTTTTGAATTTTGTCCCTGTATGCCTGCATTGTTTCTTTATATTCATCCTTTGTAGACTGACTTGGTTTCCACTTTTTTAGACTTTTTTTTTTTTGTTTTTTTAGTTTCATACCAATGATGATTACCTGGTTAAGCCCCAGTGGTCTCTCATCATGCTTCCTGTCTTTCCTATATAGTGGGATGATTTGCTCTTTTGGTCTTAATAACGTCCCTTTGAAAAACTGCCAACTCTTTTGCATGGTTTCTCCACTTTGTTTTCCATGGGATCTCATCTACCGAATAAAGTCTGCCTTCTAGAAGTTCATTTTCTTTATTCTGCTGTTTTCTCTCCTATCGTTCCTTAGACTCATTAATTCTTATCATTTCACTTTCACCCAAGTTGCCTTCCACTTTCAAATTCTTAACCAGTTCTGCCCTGTTTATCAAATCTAGAACAGTCTCTCTTCGTAGTTGCTTTCTCCACCTTCTGGAATAAAAGAAATGTCTCCAATGCATTCCAAGAACATGTTGGATAATCTGCATCCTGCTATAACACATGTCTGGATAACTGAAGTCCCCCAACACCACCAAGCCCAGTGCTTTGGATGATTTTGTTGTTTTTCTTCCTGGTTAGGTGGTTTGTAGATGAGCCATATCATGAAATCACCCTTGGGTTTTTTTTAAACCCCTTTTAGCCTTAGAGATTTTCAACCTATTTCCATCTCAACCTCAGTACATCTTTGTAATACAAGGCAACACCTCCTCCCATTTTTCCCTGCCTGTCCTTTCGTGAGCAAGCTGTACCCTTCTATACCAATATTCCAATCATGAGCATTAACTGTGATGCCAACTATGTCATAGTTGTGTTTATTCACTAATATTTCTAGTTCTTTCTGTATATTCCCCCTATTTCTTGCATTAGTATACAGACATCTAAGATACTGATTTGACATTCCCTTTAGTCTTTCCTTTGTCCCTGATATAATTGCCCATGCTCTCCCAAGACTCTGACCCACACTCTCCCATGGTTTTTACTAACCTGTGGGCTTTTGTCTCTTGGCTCCACTGAATCTAGTTTAAAGAGCCAGTCTGTATCCAAAAATACTCTTCCCCCTTCTAAACAGGTGGATGCCATCTCTGCTTAGCAGCCCTTCTTCCCAGACCACCACCCTGTGGTCTAAGAAGCCAAAACTCTCCTTACGACACCAATTACTCAGCCAAGCAATTCACCTCCAGGAAACATCTCTCTCTACCTTAGCCCCTACGCTTGAGTGGAAGAATCAAAGAGATCACCATCTGCATGGCCAACTCCTGCACCCTTATTCCCAGAGCCCTGTATTCCCTTCTGATCTGCTCAGGGTCATACTTGCAGTTGTACCTCCATCCTCCTGAGAAGGGAATCACTGACCATCACTATCTGATGTTTCCTCTTGCAAGTGGTGGCCACAGTCCTCCCAGCCTGGGGAGGGGTGGGTACAAATTTTTTCTTCATCCATCCTTGGGTATGATACTTCATTTCTCACTGCCAGGGCAGCATAATGGTGACAGCTGCCCTCTCAAGATGGTTAGCTTCCTCAGCCTTGGAAGGCTTCATATGAATACTTGTATTCTATGGCAAGCCAGTATAATAAATGTGGCACCAGTGTGTAATGCTTTTGACAGCTGATGTGCTTCAGGAGGTGGGTGCTACATTCTGGATCATTTGGAGCTCCCTCATTTTAAGGTCAGGGCATTCATTTCCAAATACAATGAGCTGCGGTAATCCAGCTTGGAAATTACAAAGGTGGGCAATCACTGTTGCCAGACCTTTGTTTGACAACAGAAGGTCTGCAGCTTTCTTGCCAAGAGCAGATGGAAGAAGGCATATTTGGCAGCTGCATCTATGTGAGCAGAAGCAGTGAGGAATCCAGAAAACTCACAGGCCACAAACCAATTCAACTTTTTGAAGGCAGGTACTATGGTGGTGATTAGCTCTTCAACACATTTCTCCCTTTCCCTCCAGCTTCAAGTCTGTCTTGCTCAGGCTTTGCGTCAACCATCTCCCTTCAGCCACCTGTTTATCTTGGCCAGGTACTAAAATACTTGAGCAAATACTTGCTGTCAGAGACTGAAATGAGCAAGGTGTCAAGCTATCCATTATTCACATTTGAGACTGAGATTGCTTCAATTAGTTGTTGATCAGGATAGATTCAGGAGGGATTCCATGGATGAACAGTGTGCTACCCAGAGGGTAGTTACCCATCACCTCTCTTTCAGAGGCTATGTCTACAATGCAGCTGGAAGCATGCTTCCCAACACAGAGAGATACTGCCGCTCAAGCTAGTGGGCTAAAAACAGCAATGTCACCTGGTGTGGCAGCTCAAGCTAGCTGCTGAAGGTACAAGTCCACCTGGAACGCCCACAGCACATGCAAGTAAATATCCACCTCCATCTGTGTGCAATACCCCATCCATCAGCATAAACGATGCCATTTCTGCTCCTGGTTCTAATCTCAGACCTGACTGGCAAAGGTACACCATCTTGGCAGTAGGCAGGTGCAGATTTATAAACAATGTGCCGAAGACAGAGGGTAGCATACAGGCTGTAGGCCGATAGGGCCAGGGATAGCTTCCGGATTGCTGACCCAACTTATTGCATACATTGGGAGCAAAATAGAATGTAGGCCTCCCTGTGTAAGTAGATTCTCAGATGTTTTTCACAGATATGAGCAGCATAGGTCTGAGCCTGGATTTCTTGTAGTATTACAAGCGTCTTCCAGTCTGCCTGAATAAATGAGTAGAAAGGGGAGCGATGTTTCTAGTCCTGGGCTCAATATACAGTTTCTTTTGTCTGAAGGACATACCCTGAACCCAGGCAATTCTTGTCAAATAGGTCGACCATTCTTCATGACACGTGATGCTAGCTTCCTTCAGGGCAGCGTGAAATCAGTAAGGATGGATACACCCATTCATTATCCTGAAACTATCAGTTAGCCATGACTTAGTGATGGTTAAAATGCTCTAATCACTGCCAGGGAACAGGACTTCAGGGATTTTTAGGTTTGAAGTTTACCTGCTTCTTCCACAGATTTTCACCATGAAGTGTTCAATTTCCTTCCCTTCTACTCCATGGCTACAGGTCATCTTGGAAATCAAGTGGATTATTAGGATGATGTGAAACAAACAAAAGTATTGAGGATACATCTACCCAACGAATCTCAAGAGCCTGGGTCCACTGACTTGGGACGCCAAGGATCAAGTTGCAGGGCTAAAACTAGCGGTATAAATGCTTGGGCTCTAGCTGAAGTCTTGACTCTGACTGAACATCTACGCTGCTATTCTTAGCTCTGCTGTGCATGCCCTGAAACCCTGCACCAGTTGAGTTAGGCTCTGAGACCTACTGCCACAGGTCTTCTACCACCTGGCAGATGTAGACTCAGACATCAACATATCTATGGCTGTGCTCCAAGTACCCTCATTATGTTTCACAAAGTCTTCCACGGCATGGTTCATCAAGTGGGACTGGTTTTCTCTCAAGTCACACTCCAGTTTAACAGCTATTCTAGGGAGACCACAGCAGTAGGGCAGTCATCTTCCTTGGAATTTGAGCTATGAGCTCTGCTTGCAGGAAGTGGTGATCTGTCCAGGACAAGGGATGATTATTGTCTTTCAAATGTTCACTTCTAATACAAAAATCTAGAGCACGCCCAGCTGTGTGTATAGTTCCAAGAATTTCTTACTGAAGACCAAGGAGGATTTGGACTATATAATCACAGGTGTCTGTCAACATGGGTGCTAAAGTCTTCTAAGACAATGAATTCTGGGGTCAACAGCCATGATGGTCAACATCTCTATCAGTTCTCCAGGAAACATTTTGTGCCTGGATGTGTATGATGCCAACACAGATTTTGTTGGTTGACTTACAGGCTGAGAAAAGGCACCAAACTCAAGTGGAAGGCACCAGAAAAACAACAGTCCCGACATAGCTGTGTCTTTCACCATCATGGGGATACTGGAAAAAATAACATTTCAAAATACTGTTTTGAAAATATATACATCCTTATTAGTGAAGTTTTAGTCCATCCTTTGGAAATCAACACTGACATTTTCAATTAAACCAGCCACACAGCTTGTGAAATTTACACTTGTACAGAGGGCCAAGCCCATTCATGTCATACCCCAAAACAGAGCTTATGGTGGACTTAAAATAAAGTGATATTTAGAGTTTTAGCCAATCTCTGACTAGATTATGATGAGCTCTTCATGGAAGCAGATTATCTCACATTGCCTAATAAGGGGTTCTTGCACCTTTTTCTAAGTCATCTGGTGTTGACTACTGTGGGAGCTGGATTGGATGGACAACGGGTGTAAGCCAATATAACAAGTCCTATGCTCCTAAGTGGTGCATAGAGCTTGTGTCGGCCTTCTGCACAGCTATGGATTCCATTCTCACTGATACAGTAATATTTTGCATTTCACAGAATCATAGGAATGTAGGACAGGAAAAAATGAGAGTCCTGTGGCACCTCATAGACTAACAGATTTTCTTTGGCATAAGCTTTCGTGGGCTATAACCACTTCGTCAGATGCATACATAAATCTTCCCCGTTCCCATATTCAGTGTGCTGTCCCAGCGTGTGTGAGATCACTCCGGGGGGAGGGGGAGTGGTTGGAACAGGTGCCCCTGTGGTGGAAGGGGACCGTCCCTGCTGCATTCCTGCGCACACCTTTCCTTGGCTAGAGCTGCTTGCAGAGCAGACTCCATCTTGGCCACAAGGTCGGTACACTTATAAATCAGGTATTCTGAATCTTCTATCATTTTTGTGCTCTTTGCTGGATGCTCTCCAATTTATCCACATCTCCTTAAAGTCTGATGGCCAGAACTGGACACAGCAAAGGTGAGGCCTCAGCAAGAATACCGTTGATGGTGAAACAACTACCTACTATATCACACACACAACACTCCCGTTAATACATCCCAGAATGATACTAGCCTTTTTCACAACTTCATCATGTTGCCAATTCATATTCAATTTGGGATCCACTATAACCCCCAGATCCTTTCCAGCAGAACTACCACCTACCCAGTTAGTCCCTGTTTTGTAGCTGTGCATTTGATTTTTCCTTTCAAATTGAAGTACTTTGCACTTGTCTTTACTGAATTTCACCTTGCTGATTTCAGACCCATTTTTTAATTTGCCAAGGTTGTTTTGAATTTTAATCCTCCCAAGTGATCGCAAACTGTCCCAACTTAGTTTCATACACAAATGTATAGGTACTCCATATCTAAGCAATTAATGAAAATATTGAATAGTCTCCGATCCAGCACTGACCCCAGGACCCACTAAATACAACCCCCCAGTTTAACAGTGAACCACTGATAACTATTCTCGAGTATGGTCTTTCAACCAGTTCTGTTTTTTCACATTGTAGTAATTTGACCTAGATCACAATTCCTTAGTTTCCATATGAGAATATCATTTGATACTGCATCAAAAGCCTTACTACAAATCAAGAGCTATCATGTCTACTGATTCCCACTATCAACTAAGCCAGTAACCCTTTCAAAGAAGATAATCAGGTTTGTTTGGCATGATTTATTCTGGACAAATCTGTGCTGGCTATTACTTATCACCCTATTATCTCTTAGGTGCTTGCAATCCTATTTACTCGTATTCAAAAGTTAGTTCTGGATTCAACCATTTTTTTTCTTCTAAATTTACTAGTATCAAACTTTGATGAGAAACTCTGGACCATGACTGGATCATGGCACCCAGTAAAAGAATGTGGATTTTTATCACAAAGTCACTGGTTTAAATCTTGTTCAAATAGGTCACTGCTTTGTTTAAATGAGTTGGTGTTCTCCATCCAATTTGTAGAACACAGCTTTCACATTTTTCAGACAACCAACACCACAGCCTTATTAGTGATTCAACGGAGGCTAAGAAGAGTGAATGGTCATTACATTAAACTAAGCCTCCTCACCCCAAGAATTAGACACATTAGGGATAAGGCTCATTTGTGGAATGGTGAACAGCAGTTAAAGCTATTGCTGTACATGTGAACCAGCTCAATTTCAAAGTCTGAAACTGCATCCTATCATATGCGGTACATGTGCTTAAAATAAGAAGTAGCTCTACCCACCAGTATGAGAACTGGAAGACGTGAGCCCCAAGTTCTAGTCCTTGGCTACCATTCACTGTGCAATTCTTGGCAAGTCACTTCACCCCAGGGTCTGCATTTCACCTATGCTCAATAGCTGAAATGCACTATCTGAAGAGAGAAGTGTATTTTAACAAGTATATATTTTTTTGTTTTTAAGACCAAAAAACAACCCCAAAAACGGCACACTTTTGAAAACTGTATTCTAATATTTATTTCAACTAACTTTACTTATCCTCATGTTACGGACTGTGCACCAATACTGGTCTTTAATGAGCTATAAACTATAGATTAGAAAGGTGAGATACCACAATCAGAAAACACAGCAAACTTTCTATTTTTTCAAGAGACAATTCTCTCACAATGAGTGTGAAAGCTGATATTAGACAACAGTAACTCGGGGGCATAGCTAGCCCCTGCTTTCTGGCCAGGCCTCTTACTCTTCAGGGTTGGCCTGGCCAGTCCTGCTTCCAGTCACATGACCAGAAGCATCCTCCTGACATTCCACTTGCCTATCAGCTGGAGCATCAGTAGGAGAAGGGAGTGGGAGAGGCAGCCCGGCCGCTGCCATGGGACCGGAGCTGCAGGCGGAGGAGGAGCCACGCCTGCCTGTCTCCCCGCGGCTGCTCTTCGGTCCGCAGAGCTGCTGCTCCTGGCGGCCCACTGCCACGGTGGCAAGCTCGTGCAGCTGCCAGGGGTTGCAGTGGGTGGGTGGGCTTGCTGGCCAACCGGGTGCCTGTGCAGTACCTACAATAAGCTGATAGAGGATAGGGTGGGTGTGTGAAAGAGTTGGATGAAACTCGTGGGTATTTGGTTTTTAGTAAGCTCTCACCCGCTCAGCAGCGCTGCAGTAAATTCACGTAATTTATACAGACATGAAAATAGTTGAGACCAAAAGATTTCTTGTACATAGAGTGTGGTACCATGAATACACCTTGTGTAAAGAGTAGCCAGAACAGCGTCCAATGTACTAGAGCAGTAACTGTACCTGGATAAAGATGAGAATAAAGAGAAAATACATTTATTTATACTTTGTTATATTGAAAAGATCCCTTTTCAAATTCTACTTTATAGTTTGCATACATTTTGTCTTTTAAAGTTCTCTTTTATATATATATTTCCATTTGGAAGGATAAACTGATATCTGTTTTATTCCTGGTGGGTCTTCTTCCCACTGTCATGTTCTTTTCCACAGTGCTGTTGCACTCTGGCTTCTACCATCACTGCAGCTCACTATAAACTGATTCCCTATGATACACATTCAATTATGTTATTAAATATACATGTCTGTTTTGGAAATAGCTAAGCAAAGGATGTACCAGTTGATATGCAGCAGGAGGCTCACATGAACCCTCATTCTATAAATGTGCCATCCAAACTAAAGAGAAAATTACAGGTCTCCCTTTTTCTGTATACCACCAAATCTTCCCTAATAAAGATCACCCATCTAAAGAATGCAAAAAATACTTCTGAAGAGCAATTTCTTTCCCTTCTCACAAGTTCACACGCCCCTGACTGTACTCAGACTGTTTCACAAGCTAACAAACTTTGTGTAAGTCCTTTGTTAAATTATTGGCAGTAGACTGAAGGAATGTACACTGGCGAATGTAATTTCTTATCCCGCTGAACAGCTGAATCCTCAGAGATACACCCAGAGAACAAGCCTTCATAATTTTTAAAACTGCTTTAAAAAAAAAATCGCAGCATGGACGAAACCCTGCTCCTCTTACTCATAATTACTTTGAGGGACTGTTCACTGGACTAAGACAAGCAGGATTTGATGTTATACATTGAATATCATTGTAATTCTAGCAGAACCTATTCAAATAGCACTAATTATGTAGCAGCAGTATTTCCTTCTCTGATTCTGTTTATTTAGTTCTGAGTCAGCATAGGGTCCTTCACTTGGCAACAGGGGAACATAGCTGTACACGCTAATCTGGCAACCCACTCTATCCCCCCATGCTGCGGGAATGCTTCCTCAGACTTTATTTCATGGATAGGATCAGCAAGAATGTTCCGGTTTGTGCTTTCTCGTAGTACTCGATTAAGCTTTTACTGGAACGGCATATAATAAAATGAAATAGGTGCCTATATCCAACCCTGAGAACCTTAGCTTTACCCACAAATCCAACCCAACTAAACTAAGACAAAGGTGATCTTTGCAACACAGAGGACTGCACTGGAAATTTGCTCAGACCCCAAGATTACACCTAATTTTGCTCGGTTATTTTCAATGTTTTAAATTTGAAAAGTCAAAGATAAATGTGTGCAGCCGTAATAGTTGCGGCTACTTTCTTTCCTCCCCAACAGACGACTCTAAACTGCTTTTCTGTTTGCATTTATTGTAATAAAAGCCTGAGCAGCTATGTCCTCAAGCTGCCACTACAAGGAAATGGCATGCATGGTCTGTGCTTTAGGACTCCGTAGGCTTCGTCTGACCTTCAGGCCAGTTGGATCAGCCCAGTTTAGGTAAATGTCAGGGAAGGTGGGGTGTTTGTGCATGCGCACACAGGTGCATACGGGTGCTAAAATTTGCTTCTAATGGGACTTCGCATGTGCTTAAGCGCTCTGTTGGTTATAGGTGGATTTAAGCACATGATTACATGTTGTACTGAAGAGGAGCACAGTTTCAGATCGCTTGCCTCTTTTTGTGTGGAGCTAATGGGAAAGTCGTAAATTGAATGACTGACTCAGAACCACACATGTGGAGCAATTACTAAACTGTTCACACTGACCAACTACATTAACCGATCACCACATCTGAGGGGTTTGTTTTGTTGTTGTTTTAAAAAGAGGCATTCAAAGTTTTTAAAGTTTTTGCTGTTTCACTGCACACTCTATTCCACTAGAGGTCAGCCTGCAACAAACCCCCAAGCAAACAAGAGAGCTGCTGCACACTAGCAGCACTGACATTATTTTCTTTCTTTATTTGATCTATTAAAAAAGATTCCTTCGGAGCCATAACTTAGATCTCACACTAAAATGGAGCAACAGGAAGATATAATGGTGCATTTCATTTATGAATGACCTATAATAAATTACTGTGAAGTATTCCAGGTGCCAAGAGAGAGGCTGCTTTGTCTGCACATGAACTATATCTCACATACTTTAATTTGGCTGACACATAAAACTCATTTGACATTTTGCAGGTATTTCTTTGAAAGGATATTTGGTTCTTGTTCAGCGTCAAGGTATGGAGGTGAGGTAACCTGGGTAACCGAAGGTCATTTCCGAGGAGATTGTTGTCCAAGATCAACTCTTCCAGGCAACCGAATGTTTTTAGTCCTTCTAATGACCTGCAAACAACAAAGACAACAGGAAAAATGATACTCCATTAAATCAGGGAGGCCATTATGAGCTGAAATAAATATTTTAACCTTCCCTTTCAAGAGTGGGAATAGTTTTGGTTTGGGCCTGTCAGGAGAGTGAATGACAAGAATTAGTGGCAAGGGGAATGCTGGTACAGCAACACATCCTTCATATGCTGGCAGGATGAAGGATGGGGGTCACTTAGCGAGTAGCCAGGATCCAAAACAAAAGGCTTCAGATATGGGGCCTGCAGGATGAATTTGTCAATGTCTTGTGCCTTCAGGCACCCAGCCTCGCCTGACCCTAACCTCCATTCCCAAGATAAATAACTCTGTCACAGTTCACCTTCATTCCCTGGACACAAATTTAAGTTGTCATCCATCATTTCTGCCAAGCACTATCATACCCCAATAACAATAATAAATACAACTTCAAGTATCATTTCTTAGCAGTTACCCTACATGCAATAATAGGAAAAGATGAGGGGATTTTTTTTTTCTTTTTTTATTATCCACTTAGTTTGTTTCTGCTTGCATCTCTGCAACCAACATAAAATCCTTCAAATCTGCAGAATTGCTCCGGATACAGAAGACATATGCTCTGATTTTAAATGTCAAGATTTTAAGCCAGTGTTCGAACTATAGAAAGACGCTTTAAAAAGGAGAACGTTCACAGCATAAAATGCCGATGCCAGGGTTGTGAACAAACAGGCATCTGTGGGAAGCCATCACCCAGCTAGGAAAACAGAAGATATTGAAGAGTTAGCTTTGTTGCTCTAGCACCGGACTCATTCCAAAGTTAACTCTTAATTTCATAGGTTTGCACATTCCTAAAGGGGTGGGGGAACCCCACATTAGTCAAGCAAGACAGCATGGTATATAGAGCAAATGAACAGACATGCATTCACAGCTCATTCACCTACCAGACACCTAGAGAGATGCTGAGATTGCATGATTTGACAGCTGATCTACTATGCCTACCAGTGGGAAGATCATCACTGTATCTCCTGGCTGTTTTATAAAATGTGATGAATAAGGGAGATAAAGTCTATACTATTTATTCATTTTCTAATGACATTTATACTAGGGGGATTCCTTCCTTCCTTCCTCCCTCCCTCCCTCTTGATCCATTTAAAAAATAATCTGAGCCTCTTTTAGAGAGAGATGGACCCTTTACTGAAGGGATACGCAACAATATTAAATGTGATTTTTAAAAAATTGTGTATGTTAATTGCATGGCATCCACCAACTCAACAAAAATCCAGATGCATCTTCTGAAGATCCGTTAGACCTCACGGCCACTCTGAAGCATACTTAGAAGGTGCAACTCGAAAATTCCTTTGCGGGAAGTCAAATCTGCAACCTTCAAACTAAAGTTTAAGGGCATGGTCTACTCAGTTATAAATATTCAAAAGCAAAAACCAGCGCTCTACTACTTAAACAGCATCTTCAGTCTAAGAATCTCACAGCACTTCAAACACTTACAGTGCATTATTTGAGGGAAGTATGGGTAAGTATCATTAACCCCACGGTACTTATGGCAGTCGAAGTACACAGAGGTTAAGTGAATTTACCCAAAGCAAGCCATCCGTCAGGTCTACACTACAAACTCTTGCTGGCACAGCTGTGCCAATCAGGGGTGCAATCTCTGACAGACACAGCTGTGTCAGCAAAGGCCCCAATCGTGGCTGTACAGCTTATTTTATTTGTTTATGGTTTGGAGATTTTTAGGGGTGAAGGAGCATGGGGGCAGCTGGGATAAGCGATCCTGACAAAGGCACAATTTGGTAGTATGAGCTACATGCACACTGGAAGCATTTTGTTGGTATAATATGTTGGCATAGTTACACCAGCAAAGCACTCCTATTACAGGCCTGGCTGGTGCCAGAATCCAGATTAGAACCCAAATCTGCACCCATGCTTCTCCGCAAGTACCAGTAAAGTGAACGCAATCTAGAGGAAGTAGGAGCTCATTTATTATGCCGTTATGATTTTTAGTTCCAGTTTATTTGACAAACCCAGTTTAGAAATTTCCCCTTAAACACTCTTTATTATATAAATAGTTAATAGTGGAGTATATCCAACCCTCTCTTTTTAACGTAAGGCTTCTGCTTGCCAAAAGGACTTCAGAATAGACCACTTCCCTGTCAACACCACAGAGCCTTATGGGACTCTAATAGATCCTTTGTGAATAAACATTGCTTGGGATCTGGTCAGTGTCGGCATCAAAATACACATTGTTCCTAACTTACGTTATGCAAATATAATACTCTTATCCTGAGAACCAGCAAATGGTTGGCAACTGGCAAGGAGAAGAAAGCATACATCCACAACTGCTGCAGGGGAGGCATAAAACAAAATGACAAGCCATGAAGTGGGACAAAGGCCCTGAAACACTAGAGGGAGTTGCCTATTGAAACGGCCTTTCTTTCTAAAGCTTAGGCTGTGCAAAATAGCACTAGCTTCATAGATGAGCAAAGAAAATTGTGCGTAAATCCCCTTACACCTGTCCAGTTTTGATCATTTTTGCCATGTAATGTTATTAACTGCTCAGTTAAAAAGGAGTCATGTTACACAGGGGGTTGCTTATTAATTGTTGTTTTCATGTCATCAGCATGGTGTGCACTTGGTGATTTAATCAGCTAAATTCAGAGCCTAGGGACAGGGCAGGCATTGCTGAGTGCAGAGAGGGTATAGGCAATTAATGTAAATTTATGTCCATATGTTATTTTGCTAGTCACAGAATTGTCAGCTCCCCACTAAAGAATCAAAAAATAAATTGATTTGAAAATTGTTGAGGAAACAAGGATGGAAGAAATTTTGGTTGCTACCACGAGTAATGTCAGCTACTAACTCTCTATAAAAATGCAGGTGTATCTCTCATCATAATGTATAATGGGAATGATGTCTAGTGGTTATACCCCAGGACTGAAAACCATCAACTCGGAGTACGCTCTCCAGAGCCATTTTGCTGCATGAACTTCAGCAAGACATGCAACTTCAATGGGCAGTGGTTTCCCAACCGTGGAGCGGGACTGAAACCTGCCTACCTGACTCAGGCATGTTGTGAGGATGAAGAGGTATTTGGAAAATGTTTTGAGGGCCTTAGGTAAATAAAAGTACAACACACAATATTTATCGTTTCATTTGTGGGCTGGAAGGAACACATTATCGTATTCAAAATATTTCAGTATTATCAAGCCCAAATGTGAAAGGGTAAAAGAAAGAGAAAACGCAGCCATTTTATCACTAGGCGAAGAATGGCTAAAAGCCAACAACAAAAAACCTGAACAGACCAACAGAGAAAGTGGAAGAATTTTCTGAGAAACAGCAATATCTTAAAATGAAATCTTGGCTGCTTCCTCATAGATCATAGCAACTGGAAGCAACTCCAGTCTTGATAAATTAATAGACAAGCCACAGCACCTCAGTAGAAACAGGACTTAAGGGGTAGTGGCAGGTAGCTCTTTTCCCTACTTGTTTTAGAAAGCTAATACGCATCACTGAAGTGTATGCACGTTGCTTTTTCACTGCTCTAATGACATGAAAACTGCCCATTATCTCACCCACAGGTACCATCTCAGTTACCTCATTGCAGGGCTCACACTCCGCTCCCAGAGGAGAGCAACTGCTGCCAGGAGATTTCCATTGCAATTTCCAAAGTCACATCAAGATGACAAAACATCACAATGTATTCAGCTCTGCCTGATCCCTACAGAAAGAACTTTAAGTTTCCACTGTAATTAACCCTATCCTCGTTAAGATAATTATGATCAAGCTCCCTGTCACAGCTAATATCACAGCATCATTGCCTATGGCTCATGCTTTGCCCTCATTAGCTTACAAAAACAGTGCGCTAAAGAGGCAACTAACTCTCTCTGCAAAATGACTTAAGATGTTCCGGAACCAGACAGTAAATAATCCTTTAGAATACAAAGGTCTCAGCAATGTCCTTTTATCCAAGTCCTTCAGCTCACCAGTCTGATTTCTCCCAGCTCTCTTTTCTATAATTCATTCATGATTTATAGCGAAGTTTTAATCATAAAGGAATGTCATTGTAGGGATTTTTCTGGGCACAGGGATAGTAATTGTCGACTATGCTATTTTATAAGTCCCTCTGGCTTGATGTGGAAATGGATTTGGTTACAGAAACTAAATAGCAGCTCCTCTTATTGGTAATATTTGTCAGTGCATTCACAGGATTTTGAGAGAGAAAAAAGCAATGCTATCTCATCAAAGAATGGCCAAACTCCCCTATTATGCAGTTATCCTTGCCCTGAAATAACAGTATCGTCAGAAGTATATTTAGAAGAGAACATGCCCCTCCCTCACCCCTTAATAAAATAGCTGACTCATTCCTAATGACATTTTTTTCTGGTTTACAGAGAGAGCACTTAACCATATGTGAAGAAGAGAGTTTGGCTTTTCCCTTGAAATAGAGTCATGATAAATTGACAACAGATAGCCATCACCAGAAGTTAAAGGGAGGATTATAATGAAAGGAGAGCTTTTTTTAAATGTCTCTCCTTTCTAATTTCTTAGCTGTTTTGTTTTAAAAAAGACAACAGTGGTGCACACTGAGGTACTAATCATAAGCTCAATATTTAAATTAAAGAAAATACAACTGGTTGGCACTTCTATAGCACTTACGGTCGAAGGATCTTAACGCATTTTGTAAATATTAATGTATTAAAAGTCTTACAAAACTGCTTTGAGCTAGGACTAGCCATTAGATAGAGGGTAAAACAAAGGCAGAGAGATTAAGAGACTAGATCCACTTAATACCCAACAATTCTAGAGAGAAGGGACCAGAACCTAGGTTCTAGGGTTCCCAACTTCCAGTTCCGCACTGTAGCCGCCATCACCACAACAAAAAAGAGCTACAACATTAACGGAGACATTTATAACTCGACCTCTCAAGTACATGTGGGATTCCGCAAAACTTAGTTTGAGTTTCAGTTCTCCCTACTCTGACGCCACGTTGTTTCACTTTCAGTTCCAATGAACCCGAAAACTTGAAGCAAAACTCAACCAAAGCATTAAATCCCTTCCTAGCATTGTAGGACAAAAAGGGTTTTACATGAAACTTCTACCCAGGTTTACAAAGCTGGGACAAGTTCCACATTAATAATGATACCGCAAAGCAGACGGCAGTTGCCTGGTTTTCAGCTTTTATTCTAGACGTTTTTCTCAACTACATGTGCAATTTAAGGAAAACCCAAACAACAAAGATGAGAGTTCAGTGCTAATGTCACACACCTTCCCTCTCTTCATCCAAATCAGTCATAAAATCATAACAGTGTCAGCACAGCTCAGCTAGTTGGATTGGCATGTACTCCTCAATGATGAAAATAAAAATATAACCTCCCCCATGGTCATTCATAGCAGCCTGTCTGTGTTTCACTCTTTTGCAGGGCAAGTTTATACTTGGCTTGGTTAGTAGTATAATAATGTTGGTTAGTGGTGTGCTTTTTCTTTTTTTTTTTTCTTTTTTTAAGCTCTTTATACCAGCAAAAAGCCCTGGCATAGATACAGTTATGCTTGCAAAACAATGCTTTTGAAGTGGTTTCCCCTCACATACAGGGCTTAGTTTGGTTCAGTGGGTCTCAGACCCCCACTATACAAATTGTTCCTGAATATAGCTTTTGTTCTATAGCTATACCAGCAACCCTTTTCTAGTGTAAGCTCTAATTCCCAAAGAACAGGGGCCATGCCTTTGTGTTTCATAGAAAGTGATGGCACTTACTTAATAAACACCCTGTTCTCTCCAAGATCCCTGTGACTCTTAGCACTGAGGCTGCTCCCTCAGTACCTGGAAAAATGAATCACTATACTTAGGGCTGTATGGTATCTGGATGCAACTGTTCCCACATTCTTTCTACTGGATCAAAACTGAAAGAAGGCCTGTGATGAGTGGTGGAGAAAGGAGGAAGTTAAGGGGAGGATGGGCAGTTACCAGTAAATACCCAACTTCTTAAATTTAGTCTTAATGAGATTAATATCCCAAACAAGTTGTATGCAACTCTAACATACAAAATCACAGGAAAAGCTGGAATTGGATCTTCATCCCAAACTGATTGCTCAATGTATCTGAGAACCTAGTTTTCACCTACGGCAATGATAGGGCCCCACAAGACAAGGTAATAAGGAATAAAGATGTAGAAGAATCAGTTGTTTTGTAGGCAGGAGTCCTGAAAATACATGACAACATGTATTGGCTATTTTTAAATAATGAAAACAGGCATGAAAATTCATCTTGGTGATCTAAAGGGCAAATGCATACTACGGAATAAATTGTATTTTAAAACATGGCTTAACCCACTAGTTAAACGACTGCTCTCATTCAGACTTTATCAAAAGATGTTTGTAACAAACAAAGCCAGGGAAAGTCACCGGGGATCAGTGTGAACATCACAGCAGCAACATTCCTAGGAATGGGGACCTTAATATCCTTCTCAAACCCTTGAAATGACTTGACAAGGAACAAGCAGCATGTGGGGGAGGCTCTTTGTTTGTTTGTTTTATAAATAATGAATACACCTCATTTGTCTCCTCTCCATTCCTAACAAAGGACTTGATCGTAACAAATGTTGTGAAAATTCATTGTAAAAGACACATATACTAAATCCTGCAAAAGGAACAAAAGGTACTGATTATAGCTAGTCAAAGATCTAGTCAACCACATGTGTAAGAGTTATAAATTATTTATACAAAACAAACACTAACCAGATACAAGTCCTGTGTTTCAATCCCATTCGTTAAAGTCTCTGATGACAGGGATTACAATGAAAATAGGGAGTCAGAAGGGTAACTTGCAGTGCCACTATGGAAGTTTTACTTGAAAGTATTTTGCATCATTCCATCACTCTGCAATTCAGAGAGTAACCTCAACACGCCCCTTTTGGCACAGAAAAAAAGGGGAGCAGAAAAAGCCCACGGAGTGTGTAAAGCCCATTTCAACTTCTTGAGTATGGTGAGAAGGGGGAAAGAAAAGTAATTTTTCTCCTATCTTTCACAACAACCAAGGCTGAGGATTGACAAGCAAATTGACGCACTGCTCAAGAGGGCAAAAGATAAATGTTTGATGAATTGGCCATTGCCTAAGGAGTGATGGGCTTCATATGTGCATAATGGACTAGCTGCCGTTCAATTCAGATTGCCTGCCAAGATAAGAAACCATAATGAATGGACCAAGCAGAGTCTCGTCCATAAGAAACTATAATCTGACTAGTTTTAATAAACTTAATAAAAAAGATGAAGCAGAGAGGGGCAAGGGGACTGGCCTTCGTGACCAGCTGTGAGAGGTTAGAACAAATAATAGATGGTTGAGCAGGACTGGAGAAGAGCAGCAGTGTAGATGGAGCATTTGAATCCCTCCCTTTTCATTGTTAAGAGGTGTCTTTAGAGCAACTAAAACAAACCTCACATGCAAAAACTGAAATGTAATAATGCTCATTATATTCCCAACAAGTGTCTCTGTCCCTGATACACATACACACACAATATAGCTCTCTCCATCTTCCTCAGTCTAAAGCTAGGTCTACACTCTAAGGCTATGTCTACACTAGGCTTTAGTTAGTTCAAATTAAGGACTTCCTTAATTCAAACTAATAAGTTCGAATAGGGTATTCGAACTAAGGGGTTAATTCGAACTAACTAGTAATTTCTCAGTTCGAATTAACGGGCCTTTGAAATGAACGGGGATCGCTAATTCGAACTAACATTCCAGTGTGGCCATGCTGGTTCGAATGAAGCTAATTCGAACTAACTAAAATAAGTTCGAATTAGTTAGTTTGAACTAACTAATTCGAACTCATTTTAGCAAGTGTAAACATAGCCTAAATGTTTGCTTACATAATGATGTTGATTTGGAGAGTGATCCTTTACAACATTTTTATACTAGCCAAAAGCCCTAGTGTAAAGACAGTTACACTGATCTCCTTTTGCCTGTACATCTTTTTTCATTCAGGGAACTTTTATATCTGTACCATCTACAGCACTTGTTGGCTAATGTATGCTGGATCGCTACTAGAGGTGTTGGCTAGGAGAGCTGTTACAGCAAATCCATTCTAGCATAGGTGTAAATTCTGCTGGGTTGCCAATGAAAGTTTTTTTGGTTCAGGATTTGCCCCTTCAGGGACCAGCTTCTACCTTCCAGAGAAACTTGGGGCCACAGGTGGTTCCAACCCTGCAGCAGTTAGCAGTCAAAGCAGGAGGCACTTTTAATGTATTTAACTTATCAACCAGCAGGTAACTTTCACTTCAATGCAGGGCTGGATTAAGGCAGGGGCTATAGGGGCAGCCCTGGGTCCTGGCCTAAAGAGAGGCCCTGCAGCCCCCCCCCCACCCGCAAATCCAGCCCCACCTGCCCCATAGCTCAGACTGGCCTGGCAGGTCTCTTCTGCCAGGCCCCCAGGAAGCCTGGTGTGGTGACCCAAATAGCCCTCTGAGTCCCAGAGGCCACACTGCACGCCAGCCAGCCCCGCCCCCTCTAGCCCCAAGGGCCTGGCTCCCCCAGCACTGACCGGCCAGGCCCCCCCAATAATAAGTGTTGGCCTCTCACGGCTGGCAGGTCTGCCAAGTGGCCCCAGGGCCAGCGTGTCTGAGTCCCCCTTCACCCCCGCCCCCAGGGCTGGCTGCCACAGTGGGGAGTGGAAGGGGGGTCCTGGATCTGGGGTGGGGCTCCTGAAAGTGAGCAGCCCAGGGCCCTTTCATCCAGCCCTGCTTTAATGCTGCCATGGTGATCACAGTGAAATCCTGTGGGATTTTATCAATGATTTTATCAAAGACATAATAATAGCTCTATGTAGCTTGAAAACTGGTGTCTTTCACCAACAGAAGTTGCTGAAATAAAAAAAGTTACTTTTCTCCCACAAAAGCTCATGCGATAAATAAATCTGTTAGTCTTTAAAAGTGCCACAGGACTCTGTTTGTTTCTCTGCAATAGACTAACACGGCTCCCCCTTTGGAACGTCATCCACTTTGAGTCCAAAGAAATGCCCTTTTTCATATTTATGAGATTATAGTGAGTGATAAGCAGTCTTCTTCATTCACTCAGGAAAGCAGAATACAGGAGCCTGAGCAATCCCTCTCATTGGAGACTCCCAAGTATTTAAGGCCAGAGTTGCTGCAGGATTCACTCTCCCACATCTCTACTCCAGTGGCAGTAAGCCTTTGCAATAGTAATGGCCACATTAGCAACGTGAAAAGAGCCAGAGGGCTACTTTGCATATATGTCCACAATACTGTTTTTATTCAGTAATAATCTAGTGGCAACTATGAGAACAGTCAACATTCACGAACACGGCGACGTCTGATACCACAGTATTTTCCTTACACTTGAATAGGAGACAATTGATTTCTCAGATACTGTGGTGCAAATGTTTGTACTTATTGACACTTTAATGGTGACTGCTGTAAATAAGCAGGGCCATATTCACTTTTCCCGCAAATCCTCCTTGATAGAAAGAATAGCAGCTACTCCTTGATAGGAGTCTACCAGCAGTAGAAACCTATATACGGAGCAGATCCTGCCGCAACTGAAATCAACAGGACTTCAGTGCAACATGAATGGCCCAGGACCTGTCTTTACATGACAGTTACTGGGGATGGGAATATATTTTGCTGTAGAAACTTAATATTTGGCCATGCAGAAGAGCTGCTTTTTTATTCATATTTTAAGTGGGCAGGAATTAGAGGGGATCAATCTGACCAAGGGCAGCTGGAACGCACAACACAGAATAGTATCTTAGCGCCATCTGTGTCCTCTCCCTTTTTTACATTTTCGTTTGATAATGAAAAATAAAGAAGGAAACATTAAATAGTCTCTTTTTGTAAGTATTTAAATTACCATCTTCTTGATGTCCCTTATGCAGCCTGTGTCATATTTTTAGCAGAGAAGATTACATGCAAGAAGGATGTCTCGTTTCCAGTATAAATTTTATATAACTGCAAAAGGAAAGTAACTCATTATAGAGTAGCTCAGTAAGGCTCCCACTACTGAAGAAAATAAAGTTTTACGACAAGAGGGTCTCTCCTCTCTCTCCCAGTGTGAGAGTGAGAGAGAAAGATAGAGAGGTAAGGCTCAGGAGTGCTGGGTGAATTATAGACTGCCTCTCAAGATTCACAGCTCTTCGTGGTAGGAGGTTAATATTCTCACATGTCATTAGGTCTGCTGGCTCTACTGATGGCTCATTGAATCAGGCAGCAAATTATTTCCTCATGTTGCAGAGGACACCACACTTCAAAGGGAAGGAGCCAGGGTCAAGACGGCTCTCCAGTTCGATTAATGTGTGGGGATCAGGAGAGGTTGCCTGTAGGTAAGAATGTGACTGAGGCTTTTGACAAAGCTGACTTTTTGAACAGGACTTGACCCAGGCCCCTTACCCCCCTCACAACCAAATTTTATTTCCAGCCACTGCCTGCCTGAATGACCTGCTCAGGCCTGTTGGGATAGCTTTGACCTCCTAAGTCTTTGTTAGCAGACACAGGAGCTGTCTGCCTATATTTGATGTGTCTCTCTCTAAAGGCCACATCATCTTATCTGAGTCTAATCAGAATAGTTTAGATCGGCACAGCAGCAAAAAAGTAAGATCAAGAGGAATCATTTTATATTTTTAATTTGCTTATCAAATTTGTTTGGGGATAGAAATCCCTTAAACAGCAGCTTTCAGTATCATAATGAAAGACTGAATTTTAAGTGTCATTAAATGCATACAATAAAAACACAAGGATTGTTAAAACCATAGGGCTTACATATTAAAATGATGGAAACGCAGAAAATATATACTCCTTTCTGCATGGATTTGCTGACTAAGAATATTCTCAGCAAATAATGTATTATATCAAATATTTCTCTACAAAGTTTTATTTTTTATTTTCTTAGTAGCAAGAGATAAGAGACAATTAAAACTTAATGGCCACTATATTCATCTCTCTCTAAAAGCTGAATTAGAGTCTCAGTTTGATATGTGCCTGAAATATTTCAATATATATTTAAATAGATCTAATATACCATCGAAGTAAGCTACATCACACCAACAGGATGTTTCTGATAATTTAAACTTCACACTTACTCCAGCAAGAATGAGTAAGTGCATCAGCATGTAAACTGTTTCACTAGTAAGCTTCTAAAATTATTCAGTTACTTGTTTATTGTACCAAGGACTTTACCAAAAGATCAGTCTGTTTATTAGAAAAATTCTTTTAAACAAACAAAATGCAAGTTCAAGAAATTTCACCATCTTTATACTAATGTTTCCTGATTGAGCATCTATATCTAACTGTAATATATTTTTCCAAGAGATATTTAATTTTTATTTCTGATTTATTCACCTTTCACTCACATTTTGAAAGGATATTTTTTAAACTTAATTTTGAGATGTAATTGACACATCATCCAAAGACCTGATATACAAGAACAGATCAGTAACCAGGGGTACGAGATTTGCTTAAGCTTTCTAGACTACGTCTCTTTGTTTATTTTATTTATTTATTTATTTATTTTAACATCAAAGCCAAGAGTTTCAAAAATATTTGCTTGAAGTTGGGCTCCTAAGTCTTGAACATGTACAGAAATAGCCCAACTTTGAACAGTGCTAAGCACTACATACAGTGCATTGACTTCAACAGAAAGTGTCACCTCCTTCTTCTCCTTGAGACATTTTCCTGCTGAGGGTTGCAAAAGCACCATGGAGAGTAAGGAGGACCAGATTTTTTTTCTTCCACAACAGGATCCAGCTCCTCCTGGGAGATTCCCAGGCGTTCCAAAGCCAGCTGGGAGATGTAACCCCTCCAACATGTCCTGGGTTGGCCCTGTGGCCTACCCCCAGTGGGGCATGCCTTGCCTATCAGGGGCATCCTTTATCAGGTGTCCAAACCACCTCAGTTGACAGCTCTAAATTCAGAGGAGTAGTGGCTGTACTCTGAGGCTCTCCTGAACAGTTAAGCCCTCATCTTGTCTTGGAAAGTCAGCTCAGCCACCCTGAGGAAAAACCTCATTTCCACCACTTGTAGCTATGATCCCACCCTTTCGGTCAATACCAAAAGTTCCTGACCATAGGTGAGGATGGGGATATAGACTGACCAGTAAACCAAGAGCTACATCTGAAAACTTAACTCCCACTTCACCACCGCAATACAATATCACTGCTGCTGCAACACCAATCTGCAATCGATCTCCCACTTCTGCCTACCATCACTCATGAACAACACCCCCAACTAAACTCTTGCACTAAGTGCAGCCTTTCTTCTGAGAAAGAAGCACAGCCTCTCATTTGGAGGTGCTCAGTCTCATCCCAGTCACTTTACACTTTGCAGCAAAGCATCAGAGTGCACGTCGCAGATCACAGTCTGAAGAACATCATCATCTGTAAACAGCAAAGAGCCACCTCCATGTCCCCATACCAGATACGCTACCTAGGGTGGCTGCACCTTGATGTCTTGTCCATGAATATCATGAACAGGAGACAGAACGCACCCTTAGTGGAGTACAATGCCAATCTTGAATGAATTCAACTGAATGTCAAGAATATGGACACAACTCTGACTCTGGGAACAGAGGTACTGGAGAACACGCAGAAGTGGCCCCAGCACTTCATACTCCCACAGCACTTCCCACAGGACGCCTCAGGGAACATGGTCATAAGCCTCCTTCAGGTCTACAAAGCAAAGGTAGACTGGGTTAGCAAATTTCCATGCTCACTTCCCCCTTCCCCTCTGAGTATCTGAGAGAGAGCAAAGAGCTGGGCCATTATTCTACATCCGGGACAGAAACCACATGGTTCCTCCTCAATCCAAGATTCAACTAATGGACAGGGCCTCCTCTCCAACACGCTGGCATAGTCTTTGCTGGGGAGGCTGTAGCTGGAACACACCCTCTGGTCTCCTTTCCTAAAGACTGGGACCAAAAGAAGCACTTATTTAGGTACTGAACCTTGGGCACACTTTCAAAAATCTTTGCATGTCTCCGTTTCCTGACACATCCATTCTTTTATTGTATATACGTACTGCTATATTTGCTTTGCAATTTTAATCATCTTCTTCTTCTTCCCTTCTCCTTCCAACATGTTTCTTGGAGTTCCAAAGCATATTATTGTTATCATCCTTATTATGGATTTCCTTATTGTAATGGGATTTTAGCCAGAAAAACCATTAAACAGGTATATGGAGCAGGAATTAGGATGGGAGGATACAGACCTCTACATAAATGAACTAGCTTGTAAGAGTGATTAGAATTCTTCCAGACAGGATATACCTACCTGCTTAACAGCATGTCTTTCACATATGTGTCTCAGTCTAAAATGTACATACCCTAGCAAAAGACCAAATTTTGCTCTTAGTTATATCTATAGCATGGTAACACTGTAAAAGTTGCAACACGTGTAACTTTACTCCGACTAGGATGGATCTTGCAAACATGTATGCAATGTGCACTCAATGGGACTACTCAGTATGGGTAAGGTCAAGCATATGCTTAAATCTTTGCAGGATGAGGACCTTAGATTATACATCCTTAGCTATTCAGTGGCAGGTGGTCTTTTTGATATTTTGTTTCTTTAAATGCAACTAAATTTATTCCATTTTTACACTCACTGACAATTAAAAAATCCATTCAAAGAGCAATTACATTACTTACATCAAGAAATTAAAAATTAAATGTTTGTTACAAAGTTTTTTTTTTTTCAAGTACTTGTCCTCATTTAAGTTTCCTTCTCCCCCTTTTTAATTTGAATATTTTTCTATTGTTCCTACCGCACAAACAAGGTAATGACATCACCCCACTGATTCAGTGTCAGAAGCAGCAGGTGCTTAATAGCGAGCGCGAGTTGTTAAAACAACATTCTAGAATGAAGCCTCCAGAATGACACAAAATGTCACTCTCTGCCATGCGAATCATTGAAGTTTCCCAAGAACATACATGATTGACAACAGATGTGTCTCCTCTAGTTCAGACATCACTTGAAAAGAAAGGAATAAGCACAGCACAGAGAATGTCAGTTGCTGTCCTCTTGACAGCATGTTGATATTCCATTATTAATCAGCATCATATTTAAAATTGGACTGAACAAAACAACGGCAAAAGGATTGATTAGAGGATCTAACGGGTTTGTTTCCTAATCATTAATTGATATGATTTGGCCAGCGAAATACCTATGCATATGGTAGATAGCACAGATACCCCAGGCATGTAGTTCTTTGAACATACCAACTAAAATTCTATTGATACTACTATATTAGATGCACCTTTAAAAAGTATGCCACTCTATACACTGTTGTAATAGGGAGTGAGAGGAGGAGAAAGAAAAAGTTAGTCATGAACACACTACTAGTTACTGCACTAGATAAATTTGTGTGTCTCACCAAAACAGCAGAATGAAACATTTTAGGTTTATCTTTATTTAAGTAAACAAACACCTTCATTTTCACTTTAAAATTGTGGGGCCAGCTCTTGTAGGCAGCTTCACCTGGGTAATCTTTAATGCCTGTGACAGAGTCACTTGCAGGAGCCAAGTTGCATGGTTAGATCGACAAGACAGCCCAGTGTTCGTCCTCTGCACCACTGTGAAAAGTTTCAGGTTGTATTTGGGTCACCACTTTCCATATCATGGGAAGGTGATGGATGACAAATAGTATGTTCCCTAAAATCACTAAAGGGCAAAATCTTTTCACAACTTAGGAAAGAAATTCCTATATATTCTGTTCTGAAAATCAAGTTTCTTAACTTGGGGTTTCATTTTCATACGTCTCACCTCCTATTATAAAACATACAGGGCCTGAAAAGAGACCAGAAATGCTCAAAGAGAAATAATAAGCTAAGGAGTATTAGATCCAGAACTGAATGAGATCTGCAACAAGATTACATCTACATCAATCAGAATATAAACACTGAAAAACATGGAGAGTCCGGGCTGAGCAACAATAAAACAAATCTTAATTCAGGATGGTGCTAAATCATTGCAGAATATAGCAAGTACTGTTAAAGGAATTTGATATGCATTTAAGTTTAACCCAACTTTTCCTAGCCAGGTATCTAATTCAAAAATAGTTTAGTTAAGGCCTTGTTTGTCACACTCATTATTAAATAATGTAAATGTGTCATTTTAAATAATGACTCCAATTAAATATGTTACCATAACTCCCCCAGGTTTTCAAACTGAGATGGTTGGCTACCTCTTATCTTTGAACCCAATTGTTTTTGGTATAAAAGAGCAGCAACAGCATAAACTCAAACTCAGACTCTAAAGTCAGAAGGGACCGACATGATCATCTAGTCTGACCTCCTGCACAATGCAGACCACAGAACCTCACCCACCCACTCCTGCAATAAACCTCTAACCCATGACTGGTTTAAAGACTTTAAGTACAGAGAATCCACCACTAAGTGAGCTGTGCCCCATGCTACAGAGGAAGGCAAAAAACCAGAGCCTTTGCCAGTCTGCCCTGGGGAAAAATTCCTCCCCAACCCCAAATATAGCCATCAGTTAAACCCCTGAGCATGTGGACATGACTTACCAATCAGACACCCAGAAAGAATTCTCTGTAATAACTCAGAACACACCCCATCTAATGTCCCATCTCAGGTCACTGGCATATCCACCACCAGTAGCCAAAAACCGGTCAATTGCCAAATTAGACTTTCCCATCATGCCACCCCCTCCATAAATGTATCAAGTTCAATTCTAAAGCCAGCGAGGTTTTTTGCCGCTACAGCACCCCTTGGAAGGCTATTTCAGAAGTTTACTCCTCTGCAGGGCCGTCCCTTGGGGGGAGCAGGGCCCAGGGCCAAATCGACCTCGGTGGGGCCCTGCCCTCCCACATGCTGGGGATCCGGCCCTGGAAGCCGGGGCTGGAGGCCACGGCCCCGGGAAGGTGGGGCCGCCCGCTGGGCGGCAGAGAGCCACGGCCGCAGCCCTGGGTGGCGGGGAGCCAGCCCCAGGCCAGGAAACCGAGGCCGCCCTCCAACCTCGGCTGAGGCTTCTGCCGCCCCAGCCACAGCTGGGACCCCAGGCTGCCGCTACCGTGGCCAGCGCTCCAGCCGGGGAACTGAGGCCGCCACCAGGAGCCAGCCCCAGTCGAGGCCACGACTAGGGGTGTTGGGCAGGCTTCAGCCGGCCGGGCCTGTGCACCTGCCCCACCCCTGGGCCTGCGTGCTCCACCCTGGGCGCGGGGAGGAGGGCGAGCCCAGGGGAAGTGCGCCTGGCCCACCCCAATGCCTTCAGCTCACAAGGCAGTGGGAAGCAGGGGAAGCACGGCCGTGGGGGGGCCGCGACATGGGCCCGCACTGCCCCACTGGGAGCGGGACAGTGTGGGGCCCACGTAACCCCGGGGCCCGGGGTGATAGCCCCGTTCGCCTTCCCCCAAAGAGAGCCCTGCTCCTCTGAGTAACCTATGTCTAATTTCAAGTCCAAATTTCCTGATGGACAGTTTATATCCATTTGTTCTCATGTCCACATTGACGCTGAACTCAAATACTTCCTCTCCCTCCCTGGTATTTATCGCTCTGATGTATTTATAGAGAGCAATCATATCTCCCCTCAACCTTCTTTTAGTTAGGCTAAACAAGCCAAGCTCTTTACGTCTCCTCTCATAAGGTGGGTTCTCCATTCTGTGGATCATCCTTGTAGCCCTTCTCTGAACCTGTTCCAGTTTGAATTCATCTTTCTTAAACATGGGGGACCAGAACAGCACACAATATTCTCGATCAGTGCCTTCTATAACGGTACTAAACACTTCCCTAGCTCTGCTGAAACGACAGCGAAACCACCAGCCCCCTCTCCACCCAATGACTCTTGACTGACCAATAGAGAACATATGACTACATATGTTGAATTATAAACTAACCAGGACACCAGTTCAAGAAGCTGAAATATTTGGCTCTTGTTACAAGAAGTTGCCTGAAGATTCCAAGACATTAAGCTCCTCCACCTGAAGACTGGGTTGCAGTAGTTTATACTGAGACCGCACTGCTAAGAGCTAGCATTGTGTACACAGAGGGAGTTTGTTCCTGGGGCAATCATATTTTGTGCAGCATTTTACTGCAGGTCTCACTCATCATGTTACCAAATTCCTAAGTAACGGTCACAGTGAATGATCAATAGGACTCAATAGATGTCTGCAACCCAGTTGCCCCAATGGCCTATGATAAACTGCCTCCCTCCCCCACAAACCACATCAAAGCACTTTTGCTGTATCATGGCCTTTTATATAGTCATTTTGGCCCCTGCTATAAAATTTGCTAATAAAGGTTTAGGTTTAAAACATTAAAAGAAATACATTGAGAAGGATTTTGTCCTTGAAAACCTCATCTTGTCATTACTGAAGGATGAAAAAAAACACTTAATTTTTGTTAAATTAAAACAAAAATTAAATCATCTTATTATGTAATTGGAACTAGGCTTCAGGCGTTAGCAGTAAAGAAGGGATTAAGGCCTCAACCACCTGGGTTGTCATTCTCATGGGCCCCATTACCACCCCCTTATTCGTTTTTATAGCCAACAGATTAAAATGCGAGTGCCGCAATCTTTGATCTTTCACTTGCTGACACAAATCCTTTCAAGCCTCCAACGTTTTCTGCTGAGGTAATTAGTACTAATTAAAAGGTTTCCAACAGCCTTTGCTCTAGTTTTTTTCCCCCGCCAAAGAAATTGCTTTTACAAGTGCCTTCCATCTTTGAAATGTATGCATCGCTCACTTTCTTCTTTATCTGACTCTGAGAGATCAAGTGGATTAGTGACTCCATTATTTCCCAAGACAAAGCCAAACAACAGGTTTTTACTATCTCTCTGACCTGTTGAGGTGCAGGGTGTATATTCAGAAACAAGTGCCTCTGCTTATATTAAAAGACAGTCCAATTATGCACTGAAGGACACAATGCAGGGTTTCTGCATTTAAGAATGGACATCATTTAATGATGCAGTGTTCTCTCAGAAGTCGTTGAGGCAACTGGTTCACTAGTCAAACAGACAAGATGTAGAACTAATAAGAGGACCTTCTTTGTTTTCATTCTGTTTGTGTGTCTGGGAAGATGCAAACAATTTCTTTTTTTTTTTTTTTTTTTGGATAAAAATTTTAACTTTGCTATTGACTCATATTTGCTACTGAGTTAAAAAAAAGTTTAAGAAATATCTCCTTCATGGTAACTGGGAGGAGATGAAAGGCCGGTCTGAAAAAGTTTCTAACACTAATTCAGCAGCATGCACTGTTATAACGTAGATTGACTGCTGACTAAAATATTACTGTGAACAAAACCAGTGTCGAATGTATTAATGAAGACCCAACTTTAAAAAAAATAAAAAGCAGCAACAGAAAGAAACAATACTTTGCATCGAGAAAGATTTATGTTTTGAACTTAAAGGTTTTCAAATGATTGCTCAATCGACATGAACCCTATATGGATTATTTTTCTTTATGAAAACCTTGAAGCTTTGTGCCTACTGTGATAAAAATAAATTACACTTCATGCAGCAAAAGTGCTATTCAGAAAAGAGGACAGTTCTTTAGCTCTTAAAGTCCTCACTTCCTACTGAAAAATGACAGCAGTTCTCTCTCATGCTGTAGTATCTCCAGCACAATAGATCAGGAATCATACACACAGCCACAAGAGGCTATCTAACTTATCATTATATGCACAGGGGTCTATTCTCCTCTTGCGATGCCAGCGCAAAACTCCTGCTGTCACTAATGGGAGCTGCCTGTACATATCAAAAGGAGAAATGAACCCAAAGAGTATATCACAATTTCTAAGCTGAAGTAAGTTAGAAAGTTTTTGAATTAGAAGTAGAGGAAAGTCAATCAATTTCTTCTTACTCATCCTTCCTGTTCTTCTACTTTCCTTCCAACAACTGTTCTACAACAGTTAGTAATTTCTTTGCCTTTACCCTTCCTCAGAGGATCTAAAAATGCTACAAACTTTAATCAGCTAAGCCATATTACACCACTATGAAGCAAATTTCATCTCACACATTTTGCCATGATAGTATGGAAAGAGCAAAGAATAAAACACTGGCTAGCATCCGAGTTCCCTAGTCTAACCATGAGACCAAACTCTTCCACTATGTATGCATATGAAACTAACCTTCAAAAGGAGCTAAGTCAGTGGTCCCCAACCAGTAGATCACGATCTACTTCTGAAGGGCAGTTGCCATTGAAATTTTGCGCTATCTGCTGGCAAAAGGCTGGAGACCACTGAGCTAAGTAAAACTTTTCATATGTTCAAGCTTACGATAGGAATGAGCAAAAGGACACTTCATAACACTATCCTGTCAAATACCATGTCCCAATGATCTATATTAAATGTACACTGCTCGATTAGGCAACGAAACCCAAGCAACGCACTCAGAAAACATCTATGCAGACAGGTGTAATAGAATTAATCTCAACTTGCTACTAGGAAAATTGATAAAGGTTGGGCTCCATTGCATTAGTCTGGGCTGCCACATGGGAACAATTTATAGTTTGTAGAATTTTAATGTATTAGAAGGTTGAATCTTAGGTATATTCTGGAAGTGAACGTGAAAGAGGACAATGTTCTTGTTATCTACTAGAACTGTATTTGGTTTTCCTATTGTGGAGGTGATAGTAAGTTGATATAAAATGTACTGCCAACCATCTGTCTATGTTAGAGTTTCGTGCTCAATCACTGTAGTATCTGAGGATTTTCCATGTAAAATCAATATCACTGGTCAGGTTCTTATTGAACTTCACGGAGTCCTTGGCACTTCTCCATTTATGGAGTCTGAATCTTGTTTGGGGTAGGGTTTGGGAATAAAGGGTGTCTTTTAATTGTGAAATACAGATCTCAACGTCAGTGACAACACCAAGCATTCAAAAATCATGAGACTGTCTTAAAAATCATGAGAATTTCCAAATGATATTTTTTGGATTCTTTTTATTTGCCTTCTCATGTGAGAGTTTTTATGGGTTCACATTTGCTAGTTTTTCTGCACAATCACCAGGATTAGACACTTCCTTTAAAACAAATAAATAAATAAAATGGCAATTGAGATTCTCACATCATCAAATGAGTTTTGGAACTTAGGGCATTAAGAAAAGCACCAAATATTACATGACTCAAAATGACATGAGTTGACATCACTGTGTAAAGGAGATATAGATTTAGCAATGGTAAGGAAAAAAATGAATTTCGCATTAAATATTTTAGAAAATCTAGGCATTAAATCTCACCTTGAATGTTTAATAAAAGAGGCCTTTACAAACAAGCAAAATGAGGTTCTTATTGATGATCACAATTTATATAAGTCAAATTCCAAAGGGGTAGCAGTGTTAGTCTATTGTAGAAAGACAATAGAGTCCTGTGGCACTTTTAAAGACTAACAGATTTATTTATTGCATGAGCTTTCGTGGGAGAAAATCCCACTTCGTCAGATGCTTTGAAGATGGGAAACTTACAGAATGGGAGGAAATTAAATGCAGGGGAGTATATGACATAGGATCAGGTCAGGCTCTAACAGCAAATCAAAATAGGTGTTAGGATTCAAACACTGGGGAACAGCACATAGAGGAAGGTGAGGTCAAATCACCTGTTGCAGGGACTATGGATTTTTCTCTCATTACAACAGGTAATTTGACCTCACCTTCCTCTATGTGCTGTTCCCCTGTGTTTGAATCCTAACACCTATTTTGATTTGCTGTTAGAGCCTGACCTGATCCTATGTCATACACTCCCCTGCATTTAATTTCCTCCCATTCTGTAAGTTTCCCATCTTCAAAGGTCTGATGAAGTGAGATTTTCTCCCACGAAAGCTCATGCGATAAATAAATCTGTTAGTCTTTAAAAGTGCCACAGGACTTTGTTGTCAATTTATATAAGCAAAACTTTAAATGCGAGGCCAGTTTTCTTCTTTCTGGAAGACTTGGAAGCCACAGCAAATCACTATTCTCAGGTCAATAGAGAACAAGGATATAAAAAAAAAAAAAAAGTCACCATCTTTATGTGGTCTTTGAGGGTAGCCCTCACCAGACCATAAACAGTTCTGTGGCCCTAGAGGTTAATTATTTATCAACTACGGAACGCATGGATCAGGAGCACCTCACCATTTGAGATATACTGGGGGAAGGGAGATGAAACTTTCTGACAAAGGGATATCAGTCTAGAACAGCAGGCCCAAAATGTTAGTTTCTTTTAATTTGTGATATGTTCCACCCCATCCCATAATAATAATTTCAATAACCCTAAAAAAAAAAAAACCTGAAATCACAATCCATTGCATACATATATGAGGACAACGGGGAAAGGGAGGGGGGGAGGAGAATAAAGTAGTAATTATAAACAAGAGGGAGAGAAAAGAATTTGGGATTATGAAAAATACTTCAACAGTGTATCTGTTAAACTCACATTTAGCCCTTGAAAAATATTCTGCCAAAGGGTGCATTTTGACAGGGAAAAGAAGAAGAGAAGGCAGCACTCTGTCATAACTGATGACACTGCAATGCAAGCTGAAGTCAGGACTGAATATTTACAAAACCTATTTTGGGTGAGATTTTAAAAGGGAAAGAAATAACTATCCGTACACGACCTTCACCCTTTTTAAATAAATTGGGGGCTGTGGAAAGGACTGCAATAACTAAGAGTGAGCCAATGCACTCTATAATCACATGCAGACATGCAGAATTTTATTCAGGAGACTTTCTCACTATTCATAGGCTATATGCACCAGCACTTCATACGTTTAACATGAAATGGAAAGTCAAGAGGGAAAAAACCCAACATTTTCAAGAATCTGCATTCAGGTTGTTTTCTATCAGCAAAAGACGATACAATGTGGAGGAGCTAGATGTCTTAGGCCTCAGGGGGCATGACCCAATCATCAGTTTACATTCAGCCCAGGTCAGTAGTGCCTAAGAGCTCCTACCATATGAAGGCTGCTTGAAGGCCAATATGAAATACATTTTATGGTCTGAATCCAGCTCTTAGTGATTAGGTAATCATATTATAAAAATGCACCACAACTGGTACTTTTTTCCAGCAGTTTCAGATGAGAAATCAGGGACCAGATTAACCTTCTATTGACAGCTATGATCCCTCCCAGGATAGGGCTGAGGTAGGCTGGTAAGCCAAAGGGAACCATTACTTCAGATGCCTGTTCTGTATCTTTTCTGCAGATAGAGAGTTCATTGTGACCTAAGGCAGTCATAATGGCATCTTTCACAAACACTATATTCACACTTTATTAACACAAACACAAATTTCCTCCCCTGAAACAATGTGTGATGTACAGGACTAGGTCTAGCTATTTAAATAACACCCAAGCAACTTGACAATATACGTTAGAGATCGATGCAACAGTGCAAACAAGCTCTCATTTCACAGACTGATCCAACATCCAGTGAAGTCACTATGAATCTTTCAGTGGACTTCACCCACAGCTAGTTTGGGCTAACGTTATGGTGGCATCCGAGAGATTCCATGGTTAAGCTTATGATGAGCTGTTCCCTTAAAGCACTAATAAGATCCCTGTGATGCACTGTTCAGGGACTGGATTTAGCGTCCACATTTATCGTACTGTCTATTCTGAGGACAAAAGAATTTTCCAACACATAGCTTGGAATAAAATAGGCAGGGACTTAAACATTTCTTTTTTTTTTTTAATCAAATTATATAAAAATATACCTCCCGGTAGCTAGAGAACCCATCTCCAAAACTCAAAATTTCAGTCTTACCACAACACCGATATAGGGCACTACTAGAAATGTTAACACTAATCTGAGATAAAAAGGTGTTCCCATTCTTTTTGATAATTGTTCAGTTTGTGCAAGGATACTGGCAGCTGCATTTAAAACCCACCCTGTGATTCCCTTTGCCAAAGCTTCACTCTGCACAGAGATCATTGGGCAGCTCCTAATTAAGGGGATCCAGGGAGGCAGGATGGGATGTGGGGCCAGAAAAGTAACAATGAACAAAACGTAGTACATGACAGATACTTATCCACCCTCTCTTCCCCGCTCCCCCGCCACGCTACTATTGAGTCAGCTCTGCTTTTGTCCGGCGAGGCTGCTTCACCAAGGATCCCAATCCACCAACCCACCTTGTACTTTATGTTTCTTTATTCTCCGTATATCCCAGCCTCCCCCATAAAAACTTAACAGGTTTGCAGAGCAAGCCCCCGCTTGAAAAATCTGCCCTAGTACATCTGACCAGGGCTCCCTGTTAGAAAGCCACAGGGGGTTTAAGAGAAGAAGAAGTTGGCCTCTGTATTAGAACTAATATTTCAATATAAACTTCCTGAATACAATCCAATTCTGCTTCTTTACCCTTTACAGTGTAATACGCGTTTCCCTTTGGTGCTATATTGTTAAGGCTTTTCAACGACTTCTAAATGGAACAGGGAGACAAAAGGTTAGCCTTACACTGCAAGGTTATAGTCTAGATTGAGCAAGAAGTGCAATGTGAATAAATTTAACGCTTTGACCAGCGAAAGGGATATCTACTGAGCGTAGAAAAGTAGTTAGGATTTTAAGAAAAGCTAATTTTGCTTATCTAAGATTTTAAAGTATTTTTCACAAACATGATTGGGTATAACGATGTGTCTCTTCCATTTGTCTAATGGAAATGGTGTGAAATATGAGGTGTGCATATTGTTATTTTATGAGACAAGATATAGACTGTGCAGCAAATTTTATACTGTAATATAGCAACTACTCTTTGTAAAGCAGCAGGAAATATAATAGCATTACTCATTCCACTCTGTTTCCCAAGTGGCATTTGCATTTTTGTTATCCTATTCAGGTATAATTCTATACATTCATGAAACTGCCCGTCTGTTACTTAAAACGGATCAAAGGAAAATGAATTTTCAGTTATTGAGTCACATTTCTCCAATAAGATGGGGTACACAGCTGTATTTAATAAAACCATTTTGGTCCAGGCAAGCTGATATATAAAAGAATGTGTCTTTATATATAAAACATCAACACGGGAAAATCAAGACTACAGCAAGACATAACACCAAATCCACAAAACAAATTTCACAGGCAGGACTAAAATGTGTGTACTGGTAGTAATAATAAAAAAGATTGCATACCTAAACTCCTTATAATAGTAGCATAACAATAATGTGCTTCAGAAGTGAGAAATTAAAAATATTTTGATTGCATTATCTGGATTTGGGGGGGAAAAGTGTATTTTTTTAGTGCATGAATAGAGACACCACGGATGAAGATATGCAAAATGACTATGAGCTGTTTGTATGCACGCACTACTGTAAGCCTGCTCTAGCTCCTAAGTAATGGGTATTTTGTGTCACTTTGATTATCTGAATTGCATTGTCAATTACTTTAAATTCTAAGAGGATTTTCCTTAATCCATTATTCTTGATAAGGTATGATTCCTTAGTGTGTTACTATTTTAGCAGTTCACTACGCTGGCCTTTTTAGGCAAGAAAGCCGTGAGTATTTTTCCACTCATAGTATATTTGCATTCTACAAGTACATCTAGGAACTGTTCCTGGTGCCACACACATCCGAGCTGTGGAAGTCAGCTGGGTAGTGTCCTTTGTAAATCTCTGGTAAGAAGGTGCAGCCTCTCTCATATACATATGAGAATAGCTCACTGATTAAGAAGAACTAAGCTATAACAGTCAAGTATATTTATTTAAAGCTAAAAGATGTCTTCAGGAGCCTGATGAAGTGGAAATTTTCTTTAAAAATATGAGAGTTAATATATTTCAAGGTCAATTGAAACAAAGGTGCACTAGAAAAAAGTGTTTAAACTGCAGTAGATTTAACAGCTTAACCAATAAAGCTACTCTAGCCTTCAGTCAATGGGAATCAAAACAATGATTTCAAACTATTTTATTCAATCTACAGACAGGATTACTAGGTGACAGCACACTTTCTTTTTTTCCTCTCCTACAGAAGCAAGCCCTTTCTCTCATTTTTAAAGATTCCTTTTAGCATAGTAAATTAAGCACCCGTTTCAGGGCTACCGCCACCAGGATATTGATGCATATATTGGGAGGGAAAAAAAAGTTTTATATATAAATTCTGCTACTTACTAAAAATGGATTGTCAGTGCTGCAGTAAGACCTCAAGAATCCAAATTCTTCAAAATGTTTTTTTTTTTAAATGAAGCCATTTGCTTCCAAAAAACAAAACAAGGGTGAATGACCCAACATAGAATAAATTATTATATTCAGCTTCTTATCACATTTGTGTTTTTTAAAATAATCTGTAAAGTGTCCATGTGGAATTCAAACCATCATAGATTAAAAGCTCCCTCCCCCACCACCATTACTTGCTTAAATCTATAAATTCTTTAGAATAACATTTCAGGCTTTAATAGCAATTAACATATTTCATACCAGTGTACAAGGGGTTTGTACAAAGCGATTCTATAGTAAATTAGTCTGAAAATTGCCTTAATTGTTAGGCTAGAAGATGTCCTCTATGTTTTGTCTTGGGAAAAAGATCTTTCTGTCTAAATGCCATTATGTGTCATCCCGGCTGAGCCTCCTGCCTAGCGGGCACATTGAAGTTATGCAGCAGGAGCCGCTTCTCAGGCTTTAAGAACTACAGTAAATCTTCAAACAATTTATCCACACAAAGGCCAATGTGTGGAGAGAAAAATACACGGGAAGCAGATGAATAAGCAACATCAATTATGGGGGGTTTGACCTTTCTGCCCCACACCATGGCACAGATTTCACACCAAATCGCAGCAGATTGAAGTTGACATGCCTGGAGTGAAAACACTGGTCTTCACAATGTCGCCACTCTACATTCACAGAGCTGTAGAAAAGGAGAGGGAGAAAACGAAGGCAAGGGGAGGGGTGTGTGAATGAAAAATCACGCATAATGGGCCTGGGTTTATTTTACAGAGAACAAAATGGCTCAATTTGAGCACTTAGACTGTCGAAATTGGCTAGTGTGAGATACAAGAGGTACATCCAAGGGGACAGTTGAATCAGGTGGCTTCAATGAGATGACCAAAAAAGGAAGGCAGGAGGAGGGGAAATTAAATGCAGTTCCTACAAACTTATTACTATTATTAAATATTAGATTTATTTATATATATGATAAAAAGAGGCGCACCTACACACATGCATATTACATATACACAATATATTTTATATAAATGCTATGTAAAGTAAAATCTCTGTGCATGAATATACATATCTTCTATGAAATGACTTCTTTCAGAAATGAAGTGCACAGGTTAGGGATATTTCGACGTAGTCCGGCCTTGTTTTGTGAATTTAAAAATGCCATGTTATTTTAAAATGCAGCTTAGTGTTATCAGGGATGCACTCAAAGAATTATGACACCTCAAAATGAAAATTACCACACCCCAAAAAGTCATACTGACTCACATGCATTTCATATCACAAACACCTGAATTTAAAATTCAGGGTGTGGCCTTTAAAGGAGTCTTTTTAAATATTTTTTTCTAGATTGTTTGTAGAGAGATAATTAAATATTTATACGTCTCTGAAAGGGACTGAGAGCTTTTGCTCGTTTTATTGTGGGGTTTTGTTCATTTTTTTTTTTAGGGAGTCTATAAGTGACCTTTTTATTTGGACACTTAATCACCTGGTGAATGCCAAGCCAAGTCAGTCAACCAGACACAGTCCATTTAATGTCAACTGAATCTGCTAACACTGCCATAATAAGAGTTTAAGAGTTAAGAGTGAATTAGATCAACGTCTTTTGTTCCATTTCAGAACACAATAATCCAGGGACTGCTAATATTTCATATTAATGACAGTTTGGGTTTGCATTAAAACATTTTAACTGATTGCTAATCTAAAAGAATATTTTATTTTCAGAAATTTTCCAAGCAAGTATCAATGTATTTTGCTGCTAACTATGAGATGCAGGGTTAATGTATAACATCAGTCTTGAGATGATGTAGAAGTGGACTTTTAGTTAATGATTGCTGCACTCTCACATAGGACCAGATGTTCAGGACAGAAAACGAAAACCAAACAAACAAAGAAAAAATTGCTACTCTTCTCCCAGTTACTGAATATGCAAGAAAAAGGCTTCCCAATTTATGCAGATCAGAAAGACCAAGTCTTCCAGTAAATTGAAAAAGAAATGGGAGGGGAAAATTATAACGACCCCATTAGCGCACGCACACACTTCCAGGCTAGAATACTCTACTCTAGATGACCATGAATAGTTTTAGAATTGGCCAAAAGAAAATCTATAAGGAAACAAACATCCCTGTTTGACTTTACATCCTTCTTGGGAGACAACCACAAAAAATTATCTTTACCCTTTTGAAGACAGTCTTCAACAGACATATCCCAAATAAAGTGAGAAGACCTAGATCTAGTCTTCTTTCATTTTTACTTGGTATAGCACAACAAAAGGCCTTGCATTCGATAGGATACGATACACCACATCCTTGAGACACAAATACAACACCAAAACAGGAAGCTGGAAATCAGAAAGCAGGGCTAGGTGGGCTAAGGGACTATGGGGTATGGTGTAGAGATTTCATTGTCTCTAAACACGCAACATGATGTATATTTCAATATTGTATGTTTCACCAAGCATACTGGTGAAAATTTTCAGAGCCCTGGGCCTAGCCATTAACTCAACTCTGTAGGAATCATAACCAAACTCCAAAAGGCATCTTCATGCTTACAAAGGTCAAACAAATATAAAAAGGCAATTATTAGAGAACTGGTCTTTCCATAACTAAAAATTAACATGACGGCAGGCCAGTTAAACTCCAAGTTCTGAGTGCATCTACAAAGTTTACTCAAGTCGTCTGATTTCTTCTTCCCCCATCTTCCAGCAAGCCAACCTGACCTTTCCAGCTATCCAATTAGCCTAATTATTTAATTAGTCCACCCTATTAGGCTAGATCACTGTCGTCCTCCTTTTCAGAGGTAGCAAACTCCCACGGGACAAGCAACATTTATGGAGTTAAATGGGAGCTGCAGGAAGCCCAGCGCTTTTGAAAATCAGGGCACTTGATTAGATGCAGAAATACAGGCTCCTACATTGTATTACATGTATTTACATATACATACATTACCAATTCCTTTCCTCTCTCAGTCACTCCCAACCAGCCTTATTCTCCCTTTGCTACTGTCCAAGTAAGTTCAATATACTGTATCAGCAGGTCTGTTCGACTGCCTCATGTCTTTAGAACATCTTACACTCTGGGGCTTAGCTGGAGGACAGAAACCGCAAAAGACATTGTACCTCTCGGACTCGGCATAGCACTGTGAATTCACGAGTTTCAGATTTAAATCATTACCTATAGGCTGCAGTGACAAGGTCAGCGATGCAAGGTTGTAAAGTAAAGAGAATGAGTCTAATCGTCAGGAAAGTGGAAATAAGGCAGACACCCTGCACAAGATCAATCCTTGTTAGCCAGCCAACCAGCCAGAGGCCATTTTCCCAGCTCTTGAAAAAGTGCTAAGGAGTGGCCATTGGCAAAAAAGAAACTCAGGGGAAACAATGAAGAAAGAAAAATGTAAGCATGTGCTTCAAAGCTCTGAATCAGTTAGTCTTCCTGCAAAGGCCCTTGTCTAAACTACCGCTGATAAAAGCACAATATTTTAAGTTTAAATCCATTAGAATCACTTTCTATCATGTTCCTCAGACCAACACCTGAAATTGGCATGCCCAATGGACGCACACATGAAAACTCACAAAAGGATAGAAGAAGCCTGTATGGCAACATAATACAGTTTTATAGAAAACTCTTCCTTTGGAGACCATTCTGTGTTATCTGAACCACAGTTTAAAAGTGCAGAATTTTGAAGGGAAAGGTTTATTTCTTTTTATACTTTTTTTAAAAAAAATACAAAGTTCCCATGCCCAATGTAATAATTTTAGGCTGTGTCAATACTCTGGAAACAAGAATGGCATAGCTAGGCCAGCATAACCCTGTAACATAGACACAGCCTACACTAATTAAAGGGGTTCTTCTGTCCATGTAGGAACACCAACTTCATGAATGAAGTTAGCTGTATCAATGGTAGTGTACTTTCATCAGCATAGCAGTGCCTACACAGAGTTAGGTTAGCACAGCTATGTCAGTCAAGTTTGTCTCTTTTTCACACCCCTGAAAGACAGTTATGTCAACTTAACTTTTAAGTGTAGACCAAGTCTGAGTTATTCTTCTCACTACAGAAGGCCACTATAAAATGCTAGGACAAAGAAATGTGAAAACACAGGCTCATTACTACAAACCTCACCTTTACTAAGGCCATCCTTAAAAAAAAAAATGGCCCTAGCGTGAGTGAAACACTAACATAACCACACATACTGACATGTATACAGTCCTAACTGCTTATAAATCTATATATATTCACAAACTCATATGTGCATGCATATTTTTTGTTGCACAAACACAGAGCAGACTTAGGTCTATCGACTTAGACAGCTGTAGATCCATCTATGGTCCATTATTTTAAAATTCACTAGGTATTTGACAGGATTAATACTTAGGGAAGGCACAGTAGCAGAAAAACTGTCTGTATTTCTAAGATTTCATACATTTCCTAATTAATTCAAGGGGACTTATAGTTTTAGATAATATTCTTCCTTCCATCACTTGCCATCTAGCAGTTGGTATAATGTCAACACTTACATCTTTTTTTCTAACCAAAATCATTTAAAAAACATTTTTATCCTAAAATGTTCACCTCGATTTTTCAAAAATTATCTTAAAGATAAGAGATTTCTTTCCATTTCAGTCCCACAACAAGGAGAATGTCAGCACAGCTTTTTTGACAGACAAATTATTGAATCAAAGAAAGAATATGCCATTAAGCCCACAGGTTAGGAAGTGTCAGGAATGGTTTAAAGAGATATCCCATTTATCTTCAAAACATGCACGGAATGTCACTAATGTGTGTTTATCATGTATAATCAGACAAAGAAAATATCGAAATAAAGTACTCCTGCATACAATAGAAATCTCCTTCCATCTCTCAAGATATCAGTGCTATTCAAATAGAATAATAATGATGAAACCTCTTTCTTGAAAATGGAAATCAAGTGAAATGTAGATAGAAATGATTTTTTGTAGTTGATGTACATTTCTAAAGTGCATTAACAGGAAATACAGAACTTTTTAGGTCAATTATATTGTCAATGCCACTGAAATGAATACCTAAGCAGTGCATATTCCTGATGGAACAGAGTTAGAGAAGAAACCCTGTATTCTATTACTTGGAGGATAGCAACTACAGAGATATATTTGTAGGTTTACTTTGTTACAACTCTTGGGGTTTTTTTCCCTTAATCTGTTAAAACTGTTCCAAATAGCAGACAATTCTACTTATTGCAGAATACAACAAATACATTGATCTGAAGTCCTTGACTTATTTATTTTTAAAATTCCTTTGGCCCAATTCCTAGAAGCCTATTTTTGGTACCCAAGTACATCACAAATACTAATGCATTGCTTTTGTAACCGATTTTCCAAGAGAAGATGCAACAAGTATATAAAGTATAGTCAAACGTAGACAGTGTGAATACTAGGCAGCGTTAGACTCATACCTAAAATGTAACAGAAACCAAATCTATGATGATATTGTTAGGTAAGTGGTTTTGCTAGGTGAGCTGGGATACATGCCTCATTTGTATAATTTTGAAGATGCTACTACTCACCTGAACAAAATTTGCAATAATTTTACAAATAATAATAATTTGAATCATTACTGAAAGTTTAAAGACAGCAATCCCTTTGACAATAATAAAAAAAGTGTCTCTCTCTCTCTCTCTCCTCCTCCCTCTGCCTTTCTAAAATGGTACTGGAGTAATAGAAAATTTTCCTCCATGCAAATTTTTCGGAGGTGTTTCAGACAGGAAATTGTTTCCTGTAAGATAACCCAAATTGGAAGGAATGTGTTAGTTGCAACACAACATTATGAGAAAAAAGCCTCAAATATTTGATGTTTCCGAGCCATGGGTAAGTTGGAATTCAAAGGAGGCAATATTACTAATGAACCTCTTCTGTCAGCAGGTATAAGGAGTAACAGTATACTGTAGAAGAAAGGAAGAGGAAGAGGAAAAAAGACAGACATTCACTGGAACACAGAGATTTAAGATGCTCAAGTCTTATCCCAGAGCACAGTAAGATAAAAGAGAACCAGAAGCAGATCTGAGAATGCAGGGAGAGAGAGGACTAAGGAAGAGAGAAAGACACAGCAAGAGTAAAAGACAAAAACAGCCATAAAAGATTTATTTAGTTCAAAAATTGTCCCCTAGGTTATGTCTACACTTATAAAAGCTAGTTCAAATGAGTTAATTCAAACTAACTAATTCGAACTAATTTAAATTAGTTCAAATTAACTTAATTCGAACTAGCGTGGCTCTACTAGAAAGCTAGTTTGAACTAGCCATGTCCATGCAGGGCACTTGCTTAGTTCGAATTAGTCAGTTGCATGAAGGTCAATCTGCCAATTAGTTCGAACTAAGCAGTTAGTTCAAACTAATAGGGCCACATTGACTTAATTCGAACTAACTATTTCAAATTAAGGGTTAGTTCGAACTATTTAATCGAATTTATTAGTTCGAATTAAGGAAGCCCTTAATTCGAAGTAATGAAAGCCTAGTGTGGCCAAGGCTTAAGTTAGTTTGAATTAAGCTTTCTTAATTCGAACTAACTTGCAAGTGTAGACATAGCCCTAGATCTCCAGCCCTTAGAGATGTCACCAGCCAAGAGCATACAACACTTTCTATTAATTTGTTCATACCAGGAGATGTGGACTATAGCAAATTAAATTTCTAACGCTGCATTTTGAGAGACATTCCAAAATGAACTATAAAACACCTTAACCATATGTAGCAGGTATTATGGTGTTTCACTGGTCCTGCCACTTGTGAGAGCAGTTTATGAAAATAGTCAAATTGCATTACAGAGGTATCTAACTCTGTGTTGTAGTGCTCATAAGGAAATATTTGAGTTACATTTACCTTTGCCCTGTCCCTTTAAGTATTGGAGCTCTCCTAAAAAGGTCAAAGGACACAGTTCTGAGGAGCAGGAGATGATCCCAAGGTTTTGGTGTGTTCAGGACAAACTTGGCAGTGATGTGATTTGTGCAAACCATGTATGTACACACTAAGTTTAATAAAACTACAGTCTTAAAAAGGTTCCTCATCTGGGAGTGCCACATCGTTTATGCGTTTTGGTCTGGGTATGTTGAGGTCAATTCTGATGGCCAATAGAATTACTATGATCTTTCCAATTTTGCTTTTAAGAGTCTAGAAAAATATAGTTATTCCCTATGTTTTAAAAGGCTGAATTACAATAAATTTCTTGAAAGCACAGATAAATGAATACAAACAAAAGGGTGTTTCATGTGTATCTGTATTTTAAGTACTTAATTACTATATATATATATATATATATATATATATATATATATATATATATATACACATACACACACATTTATTTGTAAGTAGTAAATAAGATAAAATAAACAAACACTTAAAAATATATCCTAAATTACTTATAGTTGCCTACTAATAGCACATACATTTTCTATATACAAAAGTAGTACTTGCTAATATATTAATCTCTTATGACCTTAAATATAGGTTAGTGTTGTGAATAAGTCATAGGAGTGGGTGAGGGGATGGGGGGGGTGTGACCCAGGTTCTAATCCTGTTCCAGTGAAGTCGATGACAAACTCCTAGTGACATCAGTGGGGTCAGGTATCACCTCCGATGGTTTGTTTTGGAAAGGTATCAACATTTCACAACATTCAAAAGCTTTCTAGGTTTCTCTTGAGTATAGTGAAAGCCAATCTGATATGGTTCAGGTTCTTTTCTTAGATATGCATATTGACTTCAATACAAGGCCAAAATGCATATCTGAAGACAGAATGTGGTCCTTAATCTTCGATTTGTACCAAAATGTACAATGTTAATTCTACTTAAAATGTGGATTTTTGTTTGCAGTTTTTTCATTTCTTCTGATGAGAAAAAATGGTCAGATTTCGCTTGCTAAGGACTAAAGCATACAGCATTATGATCCATCTGAAAGTCCACAAAACCAATGTGGACATGGAACAAAACTTCCAAACTATCGTATAAGAGAAAACAATTTCATTATTCGTTGAGCAATAAGGGTCTGATTCAGCATCCACTGAAGTCAAGGGAAGTCCTTCTAGAGATCTGGAGATGTATGGGACTTAACATATGCCTAAAGCTGAGCAAGTGTTTCAAAGCTTTCCTGAATCAGGGCCCCAAAAGTATCTTCATTCAAGGATTGAATGCTGAACTTCCGACTTTTTTGTCCAACTGGTTTTTTATTTAAAATTAGACTGACATCGACTTTTCCGAAAAAGCTACTGGCTGACCCTAAATTTTCCTGTAAGCTGTTCAATAATTCATGACATCTCTCTTCCCATCCAATTTCCTCCACAGTTTCTAAGTGCAGGTGAAGCTTCCAGTTGGCTACGATATACCCCTGGCTATGGCAAGGTATGCTGTTAACACTCAGAGCCTTCAATGTTCTGAAAACTGAGAGGTAGACTTTTAGCTGCTGAAAAGTTGCAGGTTAAAAAAAAATATACAGCAGGAGAAAAAATGAAACACACTAGAAAAGTAAATAAAAAATAAATCAAAAGAGAGAGATAAGACAACGTTCAACTCTTTGCCTCTTGAAAATTTAAATGAATACTCCTTGAGAGCAAACTACAAAATGCTAACCTTGAAGTGTTGAGTGGCAGAAAGAATTATGGGTTATTGTACTGTCAAAATGCCAGACAGCTGTATGTTGAGTTACTGTGTTATTTAGACAATCAGAAACTTGGAAGCTAATGTGACATATTTTTTTCAGTGTGAAAGCTCCTGACATGCGTCATGATAATTTCTAAAGGGACAAAGTGTTATATAAAAACATAGTGCCTTTATGAAACAGCCTCTCAGGTACAACACCACTGCAAGTAGAATTGATTTTAAATATATATATAAATATATAGCTAAGTAGATTCAGGATACTAACAATTAAAATTGCTAGTAGACAGTTAGTTTGTTTTTATATATTTTTATTTTTTGCCCTATTTGGAGGCACTACCAGATACTCCTATTGCCAACCTTTCATTCTAGTCCAGATACTTTACCCTAGCTCTGACTTTGCCTCAGCCCTCCGCTCTATTCCCCATCTAATCTCTCTCTTTCTCCTAGCAGAAAGATGTGTCATGCTGCCTCAGTTGAGACATTAACAACTGCCTTGTGAAATGGCATGCAGAAAAACCCAGAGAAAAATGGAATTGATTACCTCTCTTTCTACTCCAAAATACCTTAATATTCCATGGACCTAAGGTGCATTGAAGCTCCAACAGAGAGATGTACTAAGAATGCATTTGAATAATGGATATCTCCCTTTGCATCTTGATGTGTCCCATCCTAATCTTAATGGGCCAAAACTCTTACTTGTGTTCCTAGCTCTTAAAGACACAAGAATTGCCATACAAGTTCAGACCCCTGATCCAGCTAATACAGTATCCTATCTCAGACAGTAGTCACCACCAGATGTCTTGGAAGGTGGTGCAAGAAACCTTACAGTAGGCAGATGTTGTATAAACTGCCCCCAGTCCAATCCTTAATTGTTCTAGATTGGTTTAACTTCTCAAATATTGGATTTTATCCCTTACATTGTGTGGATTAAATAGTTAATATGCTTGTTATCCATATTAACAGCCAAAACTAATTTAATTTTTACTAAATTCTTAGTCTCAAAATATCCTGTGTAACTGAGTTCCACAGTCTTATTAGGTATTGCATGAAAAGATATTTCCTGTTATCAGAGTTGAGTTTTCTTTTTCTCAGTTTCATTCAATGTCCCCTTGTTCTTGTGATGTGAGACAGAGAACAGAAACTCCCAGAATACCTTCCCTAGCCCTTTAATTGTTTTATATACTTGGATCATGTCCTCTCTTTTTAGTTTACTGTCCAAAATAAACAATTCCAGTTTTTTTCAGACTCTAGTCATACGAGGTTTTCCCATGCTTCTAACCACTTTCATCATCCTTTGATGACCAACCTCTACTTCTGCAATAACCTTTTAGTGATTGGGTGACCAGTGCTAAATACAGCATTCTAGATAAGGCTGTACCTTTGATTTCCATAATGGTTTAATATTTTCTATATGATTTTGTATCCATTCCATATGCATCCGAAGGTCTCATTTCGTTTTCGACCACAGATACACATTGAACAGAATTCTTCATTGGGCTCTACACTGTGATATCAAGGTCCATTTCCTGAACTGATACTGTGAATTACAACCCTGTAAGATGCAAGAGTAGTTCAAATTTTTCCATCCAATGAAAATCAAATCTTAATCAACAATGAGTTTCATCTGCCATTGTGTCACCATTCACCTAGTTTGGTTAAGTCCATCTGAAGTCCAACAGGGTCTTCTCTGGGTTTAAGTAATCAAAATAACTTTCCATCAGCAAATCTTTCTACCTTACAGCCCATCTCCCATGCATATCATTAACACATTTATTAATCACCAGGGCTAATTCTGAATATCGAGGCACCTCACCTTTCACCATGATGAAAACTGACCATTTATTCCTACTTTCCCCCACCTTATCTCTTAGCCAGTTTTTGTTCCAGTATTTTGCTTTTTATCTCAAGACTATCTAGTTTCTTCTGTACCCACACATGGGGGACTTGTCAATAAAACACAACAGATGCAAGGAAAATGAATGACAAAGACATAGGCAGATTTCAGAGCAACCAATGGGTGAACAAAATAATTGAGATATTACGTAAAGTAGAGCATCAAAACTAGTACCTTCAAAGATTGCTCATTCAGATGTTAAGCAAATTTTCCTAGAGCCTGCAGTATATTGCAGCCCTTTGTTCTCTTTCTATACATAGACATTGAGAGAACATTTATGACATTACTGCATTAGACATTTCCATTAAAAATGGCTTTGGTCTTTTGTTATCATACCTAAAAGAATGAACCTTAGAATTTACAGTATAGTGTTAAGTAACTTGTTTAGCTGTGACAGCCACATTCTTCTATGTGGTCTCTAAACTGTTCGACCAGTGTTGCACTTGATTTTTAAAAAGTGTGTCGCAAATCACTCTCTGCATAACCTAAAGCTTTCTTCTATCCAATCTGCACCTTACTGAACATTAAGGAAAATCTCTTTGTGCTCATTCTCAAACTATTAATCTCAGGACATGTTATACTTTTGCAAGTCACCATAATATAAATATTTACTACTAGCAGAAATTCAAGCTCAAAGTTGAGGACAACTTTTTTTCCTCCACAAAACTTATTAATGAAAATGCTTTCTCTATATTTTATTTTTATTCTCTGTAAAACAGGGAAAAGCTAGAGGGGGGAGAAAGAATCATTTTAATTTAATTTTCCCCGCTTTGGCACACATTGATGGGACAAAGATCTCCATTGTTCAGAAAGTAAACAAATGATAAAGAAGTGAAAAACAGTTAATTTTATCATTATCAATGTTATAAGATGTATCAACATGGGGAAAGATTGCTTTTTGTTTAATTTTTCCTTTAAAAGCAGTTATCTGTGACCTTAAAAACATACTTTAAGGGGGCAGAGCATGCCGAATTGAGATGATTAATTCTTTTCTTGTTCCACATGGGAATCTTTATTTTGCGCTTTGAATTAAATTTATTCTGGGCAGATATTAATAGGGGAAAATGGTCAGCATGTATTTTGTTTAATGGCAGTGCAGAGGAAGAGAAGCGGCAATTTGTTTGTTTATTTTAGCAAGCCTTTGGACCATCACTTCACAGATGATACCATAAGAAACATGTGATGTATCAGTGAACTCAATATTGTCGGTCAGTTCAGCTTTGTCTATGGCAAGACACACTGGCCAAAAAACCCTAAAACAACAAACAAAAAATCATAAAGGCCAAAGTACCATGCACCGAAACTTAAATTCTCTCTAAGTGCACTGGAGTTAGAAATTCAGATATGGGGTCCTGTCAGCATAAATAGCAAACCAGAAGCATGTGCAATAAGGGTGACCAGATCCTCTGATTTTACAGGGACACTCCCAATGTTTGGGGCTTTTTCTTATATAGGTGCCTGTTATCCCTACTCCTACCCCCTCCTGATTTTTCACACTAGCTATCTGGTTGCCCTACATGTAATCAACATTGATGAATGGACTGGAGCCCTAAAGGCACGGCTATGATGCGGCTGGGAGCACACACCCCAAACCAGGTAAACAGACATGGACTAGCTCTGCTTGAGTTAATGTGCTAACAACAACAATATGGACGTTGAGGCCTAGGTGGTGGCAAAGGCTAGCCACATGAGTTTGGATCCAGGAGCTTGGGAGGTTTTGTGCTCAGGTGGCTAGCCTGAGCTGCACCCTGTGCTCCAACATTCACATTGCTATTTTTAGCATGCCAGCTCATGTAGAGTTAACATGTGTCCAGCTGGTGGAGGCAGGAGGTATGTTCCCATCTGCAGCATAGACGCATCCTAGAAGGCTGAAAAAATGACAACAGCTTTGATTTAAAAGTATTTCCTTGCATAAAAGAAATGTAATTGTTGGTAAAACAGATCGAACAACAGTTGACGATCTAAATAAAAATATTCTGAATATCCCTACTGGAAGTGCATTTATGGACATGATTGAATTTGCAGGATGTTTTATCTTGGATTTGCCTAATGCAGTCAAATTCCAAAGGGGTAGCCGTGTTAGTCTATTGTAGAAAGACAAAAGAGTCTTGTGGCACTTTTAAAGACTAACAGATTTATTAATCGCATGAGCTTTCGTGGGAGAAAATCCCACTTCGTCAGAC